>CM054938.1:21987207-22038589 GCA_029168755.2 Tillandsia fasciculata | reverse complement strand
ATTGAAGGACATTGGTGAAGAATTGCCCAAAAAAAGAAAGAAAATCCTTCGGCAACTTCACTTAAGAGCGGACTCAACGGAATCAAAAGACACATCAAGTCAATGGAGTTCACTCAACCCACCAAAGGTCCGAGCCACAACATCAATCATACAAGTGGATCATTGCAGGCAAAGACCTAAGGTGGATCAACAGTCAAAGCGGAAAACCCCGGGCACAACGAATCAAGACAACCCAAGATCCACGATTTTGGATTCGGAAAGGTGATATCTTTCCTTGTCTTAAGTTCTAAATAGCTTATGACTGTGTGTAATGCTTTGATTGGTTTTCCCTTCATATTTTGCTTAATCTTTGCATTACATGTTTTCAATGCTCTTTGTTTTTATACTTTGTTTTTGAACAAAAAGGTTTTTTACGAACAAGTGCATTGAATAAAAAAG
Organism: Tillandsia fasciculata; assembly: GCA_029168755.2. NCBI lineage: Eukaryota > Viridiplantae > Streptophyta > Magnoliopsida > Poales > Bromeliaceae > Tillandsia > Tillandsia fasciculata. Next base: position 22,038,151 of record CM054938.1, on the reverse strand, counting down.
GGCTTCACGTTCATTCACTCCAAATTAATTTTACTTGGATTATCAACTTGACTCCATATTCATAATCTTGAAGACACTTCATTTAGAGGAGTTGTTTTAATTGAGCATTGGCTAAATTGACTTTAATTGCATCCTTTCACGCATTTAGAAATTTATTATGCTTTTGATATCATAATATTTCGATGTTGCAATGATCATTTATGTTAATTAATTCATCTTTAAGTGATCAAAGTCAATTTCTCTCTCAATGATCTCTTGGTATAGTCATTATCATATTTGATTGCTTAGTCGAGTATGAATGCGAGATCAATTTTTGGTTGAATACCTTATATATTAAATAATTGATAGCCAATTGAGGGGGAGTCAAAGAAATGTAAAATGCTCAAAAGATGTGGAAAGAGTTACATCCCAATGAGGAGTGTGAAAACTACCACCACATGGAGGAAAAGAAGAAAGAAAAAGATACCCCATGTATGCAAAGCAAATTTTTGTGTTTAAAAATGATTGATGAAATGCATAATGAAATACTTGACTCAGTCATATTTCATGGTTGGTATAAGGTGGGATTTTTGATAAAAGATGCTCGAAGAGCCACTCCTTCAACAGATTGTCTAGATATATTATCTAACTAATCTAGGATTTCAAACATCTATTGATCTTTGTATTTCATTTTCTTTACCAAAATTGATGATTTGATAAAGGCATTACTCATAAGATCAGGTTAGATGTAATTGAAAGTGTTCAACTTTAAGAGTTTTAATTTTCATAAATTTTCGTTTCATTTTTGAGTATTTTTGATAGATTTGGTATAATCTATTTCTTGTTGCATGAAACGATGACTTTTTGTTTAAAGTTGATGCGCTAAAGTGCTTACATACTCTTTCTGGTTTTTATTTTTCTAAATTATTCTAATGAAAGAAATTTGGATTGAATGACATCTGTGTGAATTTATTGTTTAAAGCACTTAAATTGATTTCTTGATGGAATACAAATCGGTATTTGAAAAGATTCCAAAATCTGGATTTGTTTCAAGAATTATTTGATTTTTGCTTTCTGGTACCGGTACGCAATCTGCATTTTTGTTATATACCGGAACTGAGCTTTTATCTCTCTTTCTCTATGAACTAATTTCCTTTTGTCTAGTATGTTCACTGTTTGACAATTTGTGACAAAAAGGGGGAGAAGAGAAATGACGGAGATGAGATCATCAAGAGAGGACAAACGAAAATAGAAAAATGGGGGAGAACGGAAAATGATGATCGTATCACAAAGGGGGAGAACATAGATGCTCAAGAACATGGAGAACATGGAGAACATGTTAGAGATGTGTGAGATGCTCAAGATAGGGGGAGATAAAGAAAAGATTGAAAGAGCCGAAAAACAAAAGAACCAAAAGGACGAATCAAATGTAGGATTTTAATTTCTAACGACTAACGTTTGATTTTGTTTGGAGTTTTGTTTTGCAGGAATTACATCACTTTAAGACTCCAAGTCCTAAGTCATAGAGTATGTTCTAGGACTGTTTGGTTCAAATGTAATTTTGTATTTATTGGATCTTTCACGCAAAGAAAATCAATGTTTTGGTGATGACATTGAATTTCGAATTTTTGGTTTAAGATGAGTGACTTGAGCGTTTTATGTATTTTTGGTTTTGTCACGAAATTGCCAAAGGGGGAGATTGTTACGGCATTTTGGTGTTGGCATATTTCGTGAGTCAAGTCAGTGAGTTGAGTCGGAGTCTTAAAGGGATCAAATTGTCAATCAGCAATCAAAGACTTAGAGAAGATTCAACAAGAGCTCAAGTTGACACTCAGTGTCTTGAGTCTTGAAGATTGAAGATGAAGAATTGTGGATCAGTTACATCAATCTCAAGAAGAAAGTATTCAAAAGGATCAGGTATGTTTAACTAAATAATTTTGGTGATCCGAATACTTTCTTATAGTGTAGAAACACTTGGATGAATTTTTAATTGCATAAAAATCAAAAACTGGACATGGGACATGTTCAGGATCCGGATCAGATGATCCAATCCGGATCCCGAAGGGTATTAGTTCATGTGCAAATCCAATCCGGATCCAGCCATTCTGATCCGGATCCCGAACATTGGATGTTGCTGAAATTCATGAACGATCCGGATCGGGCCTTGCGATCCGGATCCCGAACCCTTGGATTTCTGGAATCGTCAATCTCGTTACGACGATCCGGATCGCAGTAATCCCGATCCGGATCGCCGTCCTGAAAAATTCCAGATAAGGTATGTTTTTGATTCTTATCTCTTTCCAAAGGTTTCTAAACTATAAATAGACACTTAGGGTTTCTCAAGAACGTGGGAGCACGGCCGATCAATTTATAAAACACTTGAGAGCAACCCTAGAGGCTAGGTTTTTATCGTTCTTCTTTATAGCCTCTTTTAGGTCAATTCGACGGTTCTTCCAAGAACATATCTTTTGTCGAATTGATCTAATCTTTGCTTAGAGATTTTTTCCCATGGATCTTCATTGATAATCTAAGCAAAGGATCACCATCGAAGCCAATATTCTTACCGGCTGAGTTTGCGTCGTGGATTCGACGTGGCACCGTGGATTCGGTGTGTTGAAGGCGTTTCGTGGATTCGAAACGTGTGCTCGTGGATTCGAGTGGCGTTCGTGGATTCGAACGTGTGCAGTGGACGTGCAAACGGTGGAGCGCAAGGTCCGAAGAAGTTGAAGGAGGGTTTAAATCCGTGGAGACGGTAATCACCTTGTTATTCTTCTTTTCTTAGTGGATTGTTATTGCGTGGACATCCAACCGGTCAGCGCAAGGTCCGAAGAAGCTGAAGGAGGGGTTGAGTCCGTGGAGTCGGTAATCACCTTGTTATTCTTCTATTCTTAGTGGATTGTTATTGCGTGTTGGTCCCGTGGTTTTTCTCCTGGATTGGAGTTTCCACGTAAATCTCGGTGTGTTGATTTTTATTTTCCGCATTGTTTTCTATTTTTGCACTGAGATTGGTTTTTATAATATTACCTATTCACCCCCCTCTAGGTGTTGATAGTACCTATTTAGATCCTTTTGGATCCTAAATGAGGTGTGTAAGGTGCGGAGAATTCATGTTTAATGCCATTAGAAGTGCAAAAATCAATGAATTTGGAATTTATGAATTCCCCACCTCTATCACTCCTAACTCGAGTAATCCTATCATTCTTTTCTATCATAATACGATTGCAGATTTCGAGAAAAGAATCAAAGGTATCAGCTTTTTCTTTTAAGAAAGCTACCCAAGTATATCTAGAAAAATCATCAACCAACAAGAAAATATACCATTTACCTCCCAGAGATGGTTGACGAGTTGGCCCCATTAAGTCCATATGCAAAAGTTCCAAAGGCCGTTTTGTACCTATGTGGTTCAAATTCTTGTGTGCAGTCCTAGACTGTTTTCCCTTTTGGCAACCGCCACACACAAGGTTTTGTTCAAAAGAAAGTTTCGGAACCCCCTTGACCACATCTTTATTTGAAATTCTAGCAAGTTCCTTAAAGTTTATGTGACCTAGCCTTTCATGCCAAAGTGTTTCATTTTTCAAAGATGCTAGGTTACATTTTTCAGAAATCTTAGAAGGAACTACATAACATTGTTTTCTGATCTAACCCCCTTTAAAAAGAAAGCATGGTTCATGTCAGTTACAGTGCATTTATCAGATGAAAAATTAACAGAATAACCACTATCACAAAGTTGACTTATGCTTATGAGGTTAGTCTTAAGGCCATGAACAAATAATACATTATCTAGAACCGGGCCATCTGGAATAGCTACCGTTCCCTTTCCAACAATTTTGGAAGACCGACCATCTCCGAAAACAACAAGTCCTCCGGAGTTTTTCTCAAATGTTTGAAAACAGTTTTTATCGCCGGTCATATGACGGGAACACCCGCTATCCAGGTACCAAGACGAACTATCATATGCATGCAAAGAAACATTGGTAGCAAGACAGGGAAAGATCTCACCTTTGCGCACCCAAACCTTTTTGAAGTGCGTCGGTAATGGTCGTGAAGTTGATTTCCTAGGTGAGAGCGTCTTGCTTGAAGAATTGCTGCTCCTTGATGATGTCGTCTTGAGCGGTGTACTACCAAGGCTCTTTTCCTTCAATTGATTGGAGTTGTTTTCCGAGGAATAGCCCTTTTGGTAGTCATTGCAAGATGTGCTTGAGGTGTGCGTTTGGCTCCCGTCTTGCAATTTCTTCTTATGTGCCCTGAAATGCCACAACGAAAACATACCTTGGTTCTTGTCGATTCCGAAGAAGATGTAGTAGGTTCGTTGTCGTTGCTTGTCGTGAACACCGGTGTCGGAGGAGGAGATACCGACTGAGGCACAAATACTGTACCACTCGAACTTGGAATGTCTCCAGTTTGAGTGTATCCGAGGCCGAACTTGTTTCTTTGACCGAGACCAAGAAGTCTGTCCAACTTACTCCTTCCAGAAGAAAATCTCTTAAGTCATCCTTCAGTTGGCGTATGGTCTCCGTCATTTCCAATTTTTCCTGTCGAGCCTCGCCGTTGAGCTTCAAGAAGTAATTCGCTTTGTTCACCATATCCATATAATTCTTCTCGAATTGCTCATTGGACTCTTGAAGGGAAACATTTGTTTAATCAGATTGTCCCTTTCCACTTCAAGATCGGTTGAGAGAGAGGTTACCCTTTTTACTTCATCTTCAAGATCCTGCAATCTCTCTTTCAACCCCTTGTTTTGCTTAGCCAGTTTCTTTGAATCCCTCAAAAGTTATGGTAGGCTAAAACAAAATCTTCACCTTCCGAATCATCTGATTCATCGTCCGTTGCAATCTTTTCAACAGTGGAGTTGGACAGTGAATCGGATGTACTTGCCATTAAGCACATGAAGGATGAAGATGTGGTGGACGCGTGGAAAGCTGTCGCGTTGTCTTCTTCATCACTTGAGGATGACTCATTTGACGTGGAGTTGTCATCCCAAGTAACGACTTGCATCGCTTTCTTCTTAGCCGGATTCTTGTTGGGACATTCCGTTGCAATGTGGCCGTAGCCTCGACATTTGAAACACTGAACTTGTCCCTCAGAACTTTTCTTATCCTTTGAGAAGTTCTCTTGCTTTCTTGACTTGTAGCTTGAAGAACCCTTGCCTTTCTTCGACTTTCCGAAGGATGAGTTTTGCTTGAATTTCCCCTTCGAAAGTTGCGGCGAAACTTCCTTGTCAAGAGAGCGAGCTGCTTCTCAAAGTCCTCCATAGAAAGGTTCTCGTCGTCGTCCGAGGAGGATGAATCCGCGTCTTCTTCTTTAGTTGATTTCAATGCGTAACCTGAAGACTTAGAAGAGGATGCCTTTCCAGAAGAATAGTTAGTAGGAAAAGTCATTTCATAAGTTTGTAAAGCACCTACTAATTCTTCTACACGCATTTCGTCCGGGTGTTTAATTGTTTCAATGGCTGCGACCTTCGGGCGAAATCGTTCAGGAAGAGTTCTTAGAATTTTTCTTACAACTTTAAATTCTGGAATCTTCTCTCCCAAGTTAGCACATGAGTTCACGATGTCTTGCAATCGTGTGTAATAGTCAGTGAAAGATTCATTCTCTGCCATAGAGATAGAGTCAAACTTGCTCGTGAGCATTTGCAGTTTCTGAATCTTCACTAAGTTAGTTCCCTCATGCGTAACTTGAAGAACATCCCAGATTTCTTTCGCAGTCTCACATGCCGAGACGCGAGAGAACTCAGTTTGTGACAAAGCATTAAATAGAGCATTAATCCCTTTGCCATTGTAAGAAGATAAGTCTATCTCTTCCTTGGTCCATTTCGACCTAGGTTTTAAGGTGCGAACATCATCTAAAATTTCAGTTGGATTAGACCATCCTAATTCAATTGATTGCCACACCCTTTCGTCGATGGAAATTAAGAAAGCTTTCATCCGTACTTTCCAGTACGCATAATTTGTTCCATCAAAGAAAGGGGGTCGATTGATGTTTCCACCTTCAACCATTGTTTACAACCCTATTCCCGCTCTGATACCACTTGTTGGGTTTAGGTTATAAGGATCTAAATAGGGGAAAAAACACCTAGAGGGGGGTGAATAGGTGTAAACAATAAACACTCAAAAAATCATTGCGCGATAAAACCCAATGCGGAAAAATAAAAGAACACACAAGATTTTTACGTGGAAAAACTCCAAACCGGAGTAAAAAACCACGGGACCGATAACACGGCGAAATCCACTAGAATTAACACACGTACAAGGTGATATAACGTACTCACAGACGACTCAACCTTTTACCATACGCTCCTAGTAGATCTTCTCCGCTCGCTCCACGACGCTTCTCGAATCCACGATCCGCGCCCAACGCTGAATCCACAGCGTCCAACGTCGAGTCCACGACGTCCAACCGAATCCACGGTCTTCACCCAATGGCACGCTTCGAATCCACGAACGTACCTCGCTCCGAATCCACGAGAGCGGTTGCACCTTGAATCCACAAGGCCACGCGAGTCCACGCGCCGATTTTGGGTAAATCGTTGTTTGTTTGGGTGGTGATGATCCGCCGAATACTTAGATCAAGAGTAGATCGGAAATACCATCTAAGTATTCATTAGTTTGATTCTACTCAAATGTGAGTATGAAAACCTAGAATCAAACTAATCAATATAGATGAAGAACCATAGAATAGATCTATTGATTTCCTTTCTTCTCTATATGTGGATTTTTTCTTTTCGGCTATTTTTCTTAAATGCGGATCTATTTTCCGATGCCCTAGAAATGAAATAGAAGGGCTATTTATAGGTTAGAAACCCTAGGAAGAATATTCGGATCAAAAACAAACTTTTCTGGAAAGTTTTACCGACGGCGATCCGGATTGGAAAGCCACGATCCGGATTGCAGAAGCACAAAATGCGGTTTCCAGAAAATAGCCTGTTCGGGATCCGGATCATAATCCCCGATCCGGATCGTTCATACATTTTCACAAAAACACCCCATTCGGGATCCGGATTGCACAAGCTGTGATCCGGATTGCAGCAATGTATGAAACAAACACCTTTCGGGATCCGGATTGAAAGCCACGATCCGGATCCTGAACATGTCCCATGTCCAGTTTTTGATGAATAAGCAATTAAAACCTCTTCCAGGTGTTTCTACACTATAAGAAGTATTCGGATCATCAAAATTATTTAGTTAAACGTACCTGATCCTTTTGAATTCTTCTTTCTTGAGATTGAGGTATATGATCCAAAGTTTCTTCATCTTCAATCTTCAAGACTTAACATTCACGAAATACGCCAACTCAAATTCCGTAACAAATCCCCCTTTGATACAATTCCATGCAATGACGTTATGATAGTGTCTCCCAACTGATTTTTGAAGCAGATTAGTTGATTTCTCAGATGCCCATAGAAGCCCTTGATTTTATGGGTGCCATTAGAATTAAAGATGCGCTCAAGTCTCAGTCACTAAATTACAATCTAACAAAGCAGATATTGAGCCCTCATCAATAGTTGATACATGTTTTCCACAGTCAAAGCACAAGTAAAAGCTACGAAAATCTTCAATGGCATAGGTTTAGAATGGCCCTGAAATTGCAATAAATGTGTCTAGCACATTGATAAGATAAGCTAATTTGAAAATAGAATCAACCATCTAGTAAAAGAAACCAGGATTTAAATGCCTCTTCTTCAACAAAGTACTCACAAGAATGAAGACATGACAAATCTAAGAACATAAATCCTATTTCATTCTTTTAAAAGTACTCACAGGGATTAAGGCTATGTTTTTACGTTAGAAGATCAGGGCACAAAATTCGCATTAGTACAGGAATTATCCATACACTTTTAACTTAGAACAAATGTATGACAAACGGTTTAGACAACTCTTATGCGTCGGCATCCAGTAAATTAAAACCTAGAATAAATTAGAGGGAAGAAGAATGATGCTTACTGTTATAGCACAATAAATTGAAACCTACCTGCTTCCGAAGAAGACCCAAAATCAGATATATTGTCATTTCTGCACATGAAGTGGAATTTCATGTTGCGCTTCCAGGGATCCTGGCTACTTTGATTTTGTGCTTTGTAGCAGCATCTACATCAACGCCTGCAAAATCATTCATAAATTCCAGTTGAGGTGAATAGTTTAACCAATAATATTTTATTAACAGATCCCCAAAAACCTTCCTCTTATTTGCAAATTCAATCCAACAAGCATCCATAGAAGGGACAATACAACACATATCAGCAATATGCACAAACCTTGCAGCCCCTTGAGGCGATGGAGCGTCGTCGTCGTGGTGGGGGCGGGCATCGGCATCGTGCGGATCGGCGGAGGTTTTGTCGCTCCCAGCGGCGGCCGCGGGCTCGCTTAGGGCGGAGTGGGAGCCGGCGCTGGCGCTCATGGACGCCGAGGGGGCGCCGGAGATAGCCACCGCGCCGCGGGATGAGCGCTCGGGCCCCGCCCCGGGAAAGCCCCCTGCCGAGGCGGAGCTCTTGTCCCGATCGTCGTCCTCTCGGCGGCGGGCGATCACCATGGCTTCGCATGGACGCCACTATAGAGAGAGAGAGAGAGAGAGAGAGAGAGAGAGAGAGAGAGGGAACCCATGTGCGGGCACATGGATTGGAAATAGAGAGAGAGGAGAGAGAGAGAGAGAGAGAAGAGAGAGAGAAAGAGAGAGAGAGAGAGAAGAGGAATCCATGTGCAGGCACATGGATTGGAAAAGAGAGAAAAGGGTTTGGGCAAAGAGGAACCCATGTGCGGCAACAATTGAGAACGGGCGATTGGAGCTTACCTCAGAGAGAAGCGAGACAACTAGCCCCGCGAGCAGCGCGGACTGCCTCCCCCCCCCCTCCCCGTGCAACAATCCGTACACCCAACGCAAGCATTGTCATCCTGTGATTCGACCCGCTCTCTAGAAGAGGGGAGAGAGGAGGGGATAAACCCCTGTAGAAGAGGGGAGAGAGATGCGGAGAAGGGAAAACGGGGAGGCGAGAATCCAGGGAGAGAGAAGGGGAGAAACCCTGTGCGGGGAGAGAGAATGAGAGAGGCTAAAGGCCATGTGCAGGGAGAAAATGGTAAAGAGCGGAGGCAATAACCAAACCATGTGCGCAGAGAAGGCGCCAAATTGGCGAGCGAGAATGAGAAGAACCAATACCTGAGAAGGCGACACGTCCGCACTCCAATACCTGAGAAGGCGACACGTGGCTACAGTAGAACTCAGGATTCATTCTCTGTATAGATGCTGTAATTATAAATGTATGTAATTTTAATTTATATGTTTAGTTTAGTACAGTTCAGTCCAACTGGTATAGTAACAACTACCTAATTTACTTGGGAGGTTTTTGTTGCACATAAGTGGGTCGTACTGTAATTATAAATATTTGTAATCTCAATTCATATATTTGGTTTATTGCTGTTGAGTCTAACCGTTACAGTAACTACTTCGCAAAAAAACTTAAATATTGTAGTTGAAACTATATCCAAATTGATTGTAGTTCCAACTGCAGCAGTTGGTGAGGAATAGAATCACCCACTAATTAACAATATAATTAATTAATTAATTAATTAATATATATTTATTTGTATATACATATATAAAAATATTTATAAATAAATAAATACTAATAAAAAGTTTTAAGCAATACAAGCTTTGTATAAAAAATTAATTTTATTTAAAATATAAAAAATAATTTTATTTCTAATTTTTTATAAAATGTGATTGTGTACGTTAACTTAATAAATTTTAAATAATTATAATTATAAATTTAATAAAAAAAATCATAATAAATTAGGATTTAGATATTTTTTGATAGAAATTATAAATAATTATTAGGTTTTGATTAGATTTGTAGTTGAATCATAATTGGATTAAGATTAATATTTAAATCTATTAGAAATAAATTTATTAAGATTTAAAATTAATTATGATAGAAATCTACGTGGATTAGGATTTAGGTAACTTTCGATGTAAGTTATAAATATAGCATATGTGCTATTATTTTTTTTGTGGTGGTGGTACGCCTAAGCCACACCCATATGGTATGGTCAATGTGTTCATAATTTTGAATGCACCTAGTGCACAGATTGTAGTGCACCGACTCTGCGAAGTTTGCGAAGTACGGCGAAAGTACTTGTAACGCATTTAAAATGTAATTACAAGAGAGTTTAAAGTATTTCTAATCGATGTGAAAGTCGTCGAGTCGAAAAGTGAGTTGGAGTTGAGAAACTAAAGCTTCAAGTTGTCTGTAGGCGAACTATCGACTCCAACAGAATGCTCGAAGACTATGCCAACCTGAATCATATGTTTTGATCAGGGAACAACTCACACATACCCAAACCATAGACTCACTATTCTTACTTAAACTTGGATCTTTTCCGGATTGATGCTAAATTTACCAAAATACCCCTCCCAAAAATTCCATTTGAATTTTCGGGAGACACGGGCTTTGACCCTTTGCCGCTGGCTCAACCAGATTCTACTGGGACTGTAGGATCCCTGAACTCCGTACAGCTTTTTCCGCTTTTTCTCTATGCAAACACCTGTTGATGGTGTGTTCGGCCCATAGCGCATCAAATGGATGCCACTGATGGACCCTGTGAAGCTTTGGCTTGTGTGTTTGGCCGTCGGCTGTTTTTGCCGAATGTTAGAGAGGTTTTAGGCCAAAGCGGAGGTTGGGAATTGGTTTCCTGTCGTTTTGGAGCTTGTCTGCCTATCTGGGAGCCCATTCGGGGCGTTAGAGTGGTTTGCGCGCTTATTGGAATCAAGTTTGCGACCCAGCGCGAAAAACGGATTAAAATTACCTTTCCGGGAGCCTCCGGCAAATTTTGGAGGCGGATTTTGGCGAAACGGACGTCATTTTTGGAATCAGCGCGCGAAAACGGTCAAGATGGGCTATTTACTTGCTGTTTTTGAGCTTGTGGGTACTGTTTACGCTGGAACAGTGTCTCCGGCGATCGCCGGCGGCGGGCAGCGTCGGCGGGCGGCGGCGCAGCCTCGGGCAGGCGGCGGCACGTGGCGCGGGCAGGCCGCGGGCAGGCGCGCAGGTGCGCGGGCAGGCGCGCGGTCCACGGCGGCGGGCGTGCACCAGGGCGGTGCCACGTGGCGGCTTTTGGTTGGTTGGTCCAGCAGTCGCGGTCCACGGAAGTTCGTCGGGTGCACGGTGGACCGATGGGGGACACGTGGCAAGGTTTTACTGGTGCGGTGTTGTGCTCCCGGTCCACGCAAGCGGTGGAGACGGTGACCGGGGCAGGTGGCCGTACGGCGGGGCAGGTGGCCGTACGGGTGGGGGCAGGCGGCGACGTGCGCGGTGCACGGCGCGACGTGCGCGGTGCACGGGTTGCCGGGGCCACGTGGCGCGATGCCATTGGCGGGCGCAGGTGCGCCGGGCGCAGCGGGGCCCGAGGGTTGAGTGAAATGGGCTACGTGGCGGGCCCATGTGGTTTCGGGCTTGCACAGTAATGGGCCGGGCCCATTACTGTAGCAGCCCGAAAAATTTCGGGCGCCCGAAAGTGGGGACACAGCGGGTATTTCTCCAAAAGATTTTTCAGCCTATAAATTCCCAACCCGAGCCTCTTTTTTTAGCTTTTTCCTCTCTTCCTGTGCATCTTCTGCCCGAGCCTCCTTAAGGAGAATTGTTCACCTCTTAACCCTGGATCTTCCTGCCAAGTTCTAGGATTTTAGAAGGCTCGAATCCCGAGGTTCCCCATTTTACGGCGCGGCGCGACGTTGCATTCCTGTGTTCTCCTTCGGCGCAGCGACAGTGTTTTAGCTCCCCTGGACTACCCCGAGATCATTTTGCTGTGATTCTTGCGCCGACAGACTCCTAAGAGGTAGGACTTCATCTTTCGTTTTGGTCGCGCTTTCCCGTTTCGAGGTTTTGGCACGGATCCCGAGGCAAACAGTGACCCCTTTTTCTGTATGGATTTCCTTGACAGCAGCGGGGTATTTTGGCCATATCTTCGCGCACGAGCGTTAGACGGAAACGAGCTTATATAACTTTTTCATCTACGAATCGCAAGGAACGCGCTCGTATTTTTCTTGGATTTTCCAGAGGATTATTTCGAGGTGAAAATCACTGTTTTCTCAGTGAGCAGTGCACAGTTTTAGCACAGATGTTTGTATGATGTACCCCTTTTGCCGAATTTATATCTTGACTTATCGAACTCAGATTTGGGCGTGCAAGGTACCGTTGCGAAGCTATCGACGCGAGGATCGCCGTGAAATTTTTCTTGGAATTTTCTGGGCACTTTTTGCAGGTGTTAATTTAACAGTTTTGAATCCGATGTTGTATGTGATTATAAGAGCAATATTTGGGAGCCTAAGTGTATTTAGTGGATTTTGTATTGTACCAGGAGTATTACGGGTGTGCTGAATTATGGGAGCCAGGATTTGGAATTTTGGTATTTTCATCTGTACGGATCCGGACAGTTTGCGCTTCAGGTGGGTGGTTGTTGTACTCCTCTCCTTTGTTATGCCCACTAGGAACATCAGAACGCCCCCACATTGTTGATGCTAATTTGTTGATTGATAGTCTTGCATGCTCTAGGGAAATTAGTTAATTGTTAATTGATCCATGTGGAATTTGTGGTAGCATGTTTACCTTTAATCAATTGTGTAATTATTCTGGACTGCATGTTTAGGGGCAGAATATAAATTGAGGACTGCAAAATGGATGATTGTTCATATGTGACTGTCACCTTAGCCTTTATTCTCTAAACTGATTATTCTTGGAAAATGGACAAAATATTGGGACAAATGCATGATTAAACGGGTCACTAAATTATATCATCTTTTTAATGCTACTCTATCATTTGGGACTTGACTTAGGAGAAACCATGCTTTTATTCTTTTCTTTCTCCTATTTATGCTAGACTTGAGACATAGTGGCTCGGATTCGAGCAGGGATTGGATAGTGTAGTCGGGTGCTGGGAATTTGGGACAGGTTGGGCTTCTGACAGGGTGTTGCGGCGACCACGGATCTTGGGTGGTCGACCGGGTTATACTATTGCATCTGATTGGGTGATGGGGATCGGGCTATCGTTTGTGGAGGGTTTTCCCACTTGATCATGGTCTTGATCCAGTCCTGCTATACAGTGATACTTGATACAGTGATACTTGATACAGTGATGCTTGATACAGTGATACTTTACTCGTGTGGGTCGCTCCCCTCGAGTGCCACTCCGGAGTAGGCTTTCCACGGTGCAGAGCGCCGGGCACCATGCTGGGTTCTTGAGTTCGACAGCAGAGCAGGCAGTGCCAGTGTTCACTGGCGGTCAGATTGGGTCGATTTGACAGGCTTCTTGATACTGATGCATTACTTTTCCCCATTCTTGTTAGTTTGTCATGTAGAGGCATATTAGGGATAGCACTTTATCAGTTGTCATACTTGGCTTTACACCCCCTTTTCCTTTCCTTTTTGCCTCTGAGCACCTGGTGGGCATATCTGAGCTGAGGCTTTACCCACTAGGGGAGGCTACTGTTTATGGTAGTACTTACCCCTATTGTCTTTCTTGTTTCTTTTTTCCTCTTTGTTTTGCAGAGTCCTCTGCGGGAGTTGCTGGGCCTTCAGCAACTGATCGAGGTAAGCAGATTGCGGACTAGTTAGAGAGCCACCCGAGGGCTGTAGCTGGACATTTTGGGTACCTGGTCTCCTCAGACAGTTTTTGTTTACTTCTTTTTGGGTCTGGCTTCTGCCAGCTGTTTTTTTTTTAGTGGTGAGCTGGGAGAGACATCTGTATTTTATTTCACTGTTGTACTCTTTTACTTCCAGCTTCTGTCTGAGATACAGTAGTTTTAGTTTAGCTCTGATTATTGTGCTCTTTTATTATTATTTCTTATATCTGAGCAGGTTACCGACGCTTCGTGTATGTGGGAAATACCGCATGCACGGCGGATCTGTAGACGGGCCCGGGTTCTGGTTTACACCCGGGGCGTGACAGATTAAGTTGGTATCAGAGCTTAGGGATAGGTCAGTTGGGACTTAGGAAACCCTAGGCTTTTGGCAGACCCTAGGATGTTAGGGCGTGAGTGGCGTGATATTTTGCGAAAGTCAGTGATTTTGGTCAGTTGACTCTTCCTGCGAGTGAAGAGGGATCGACAGACCCTATTTCTGTTGAACAATTATGTTGGCTGCAGACAACATAAAGTTGCAGAAATAGGGGAATGTCTTCGACTTTCGCTAGATTGGGTCGTGTGGGGTTTGGTTGCTGATTCTTGGTTTACTGTGGCAGGATGTCTCCGCGTCGTCGTTCACCCACCCGGGGTACCCCCGCTCATTCCGAGGAGTCTGAGCGGGCGGTGACCGCCGAGTTGGGAGAGCTGCGGGCTTTGGTGACCCAGTTAGTGACGAGGAGCTTTTGTCAGGAGCAGCGCTTGGAGCGGTTACTAGCACAGCGGGGTGATTTGGCGGTTGGCGAGAGGGCTGAGGCTTCTGAGCAACGTCCAGACAGGAAACGCCCAGCCCCGGATGATGATGGACAGGCCAGTTCAGGGAGACCATCACGACCCCCGCGGCCTCAGCCTCCTGGCCGTGGGCGTCATGATCGACGAGGATCTGGTAGGACTCAGAGGCCACCGCAGCAGCAGTCTCGACGGTCTCGGGCGTCGGCCCGGTGTGTTTTCTGTGGGGGGCAGCATCCATCTGATACCTGTAGCTTGAGGGAGGGTCGTTGCTTCCAATGTGGGCAGCCGGGCCACATCCGAGCTACGTGCCCCTTTCGGACCTTAGTAGCACCCCCTTCAGCATTGGCCCCTACCACATCCCAGCGGGGGTCGCAGTCGCGATTACAGAGATGGCAGCGGCAGCAGAGGCGGCCTCAGCAGGCAGACAGGTGCATTATCAGTGGAGGTCAGCACCCTGCCAGTACTAGTGATCAGCAGCAGGGACGCCGCTATCTTTGTGGCCAGTTTAGACATTTGCGGGCTTCGTGCCCCCAGCCGGCATGGGCAGTATCGACTTCGGCATCTGTTCCTACCGCTTCCCAGCTACGACCGGAAGCTTCACCGACAGGTCTCCAGGCAGACCGAGTTTCGCCTCCACGCCTTTCTGGTGAGAGACAGCCGTTGTTGAGTGGTCAGGGCGGCTTAGCGCAGGCGGGGGATCCTGCTACGGCCGACTGTGTGGTGGCAGGTATGGTTTATTGTTGGCATTTGGATTCTTGTCTTATTTGTTATTCGAGCATTACTTTCCTTTTGGGAGGACATTTGCATCCCTGCTTGGTTTAGAGGTAGTTTCTCTATCGCATGCATTGAGGCTCAGGTGCCTGATCATGTTTTGCATGTCGAGAAGCGTTGTGTGGCTTGGCCGGTGCAGTAGGGCCTTGAATTTTGCCTGTAGACTTGCTTGTTTTGCAGCAGCTCCAGGATTTTGACTTGGTGCTAGGGATGGATTGGCTGTCACGGTATTTCGCCACTATCGACTGCAGAGAGAGGACGGTGACTCTCCGCGAGCCAGGACAGGAGGAGTTCATCTTCAGAGGCTGCCAGAGCACGCTGTTCGCAGCGACTATTTCTTCGGCGAGAGCTAGGAGGATGTTGAGCAGAGGTTGCACTGCCTTTTGGCCACTGTGGTGGAGGTGCCTACGGCGGCACTGGGACTCGAGGATATCCTCATTGTCCGAAAGTTCCCAGATGTGTTTCCCCCTGAGTTGACGACGATGCCGTCGGAGAGGGAGATTGAGTTTGTGGTTGATGTGGTCCCTGAGACTGCACCAACCTCCAAGGCACCCTATAGGATGGCGCCAGCTGAGTTGAGGGAGTTGAAAGCCCAGCTTCAGGATCTTTTGGATAGGGGCTTCATCAGACCTAGTGTTTCTCCGTGGGGAGCGCCTATGTTGTTTGTGAAGGAGAAGGATGGATCACCGCGGTTGTGTGTGGATTATAGGGAGTTGAATAAAGTGACGTCCGGAACAAGTATCCCCTCCCCCGGATTGACGATTTGTTTGATCAGCTGCTAGGAGCGTCTGTGTTCTCGAAAATTGATCTGCAGTCCGGTTACCACCAGCTGAGGGTGAGGGCCGAGGACATCTCCAAAACGGCTTTCAGATCGCGGTGCGGGCATTATGAGTGACTGTGATGCCTTTCGAGTTGACAAATGCCCCTGCCGCATTCATGGATTTAATGAACAGGATATTTCAGCCGTTTTTGGACCGGTTTGTGGTGGTGTTCATCGATGATATTCTGATCTACTCCCGGAGTGATCTGGAGCACGAGGAGCACTTGAGGACTGTGCTACAGCTTCTGCGAGAGAAGAAGCTGTATGCTAAGTTCAAAAAGTGCGAGTTTTGGCTCCGGGAGGTCGCCTTTCTGGGTCATGTTGTTTCAGCTGCTGGAGTGGCGGTGGATCCGGCCAAGGTGGATGCTATTCGATGATTGGCCGAGGCCGACGACTTTTACCAAGGTGCGGAGCTTTCTTGGTTTGGCGGGCTACTATCGGCGCTTTGTGGAAGGCTTTGCGAAGCTTTCCTCTCCCCTCACTCGTCTGACCAGGAAAGGGGTTAAGTTTGTTTGGAGCGAGACTTGCCAGAGCTGCTTTGAGGAGCTGAAGCAGAGGTTGATGACCGCCCCAATCCTTGCCCTCCCAGTTATGGGGGAAGGATTTGTGATTTACAGTGATGCCTCACATAATGGTCTGGGGTGTGTGTTGATGCAGCATGGTAGGGTAATTGCCTATGCTTCACGGCAATTGAAGGACTATGAGAAAAATTACCCTACTCATGATCTGGAGTTAGCAGCGGTGGTGTTTGCTCTGAAGCTGTGGCGGCATTATTTGTATGGTGAGCATTGCGAGATATATACTGATCACAAGAGCTTGAAGTATCTGTTCACCCTAAAGGAGCTGAATTTGAGGCAACGCCGGTGGTTGGAGCTGTTAAAGGATTATGATCTGAGTATCCTTTATCATCCCGGCAAGGCCAATGTTGTGGCGGATGCTTTGAGCAGGAGGACGAGTCTGAGCTTATTGATCTCGCAGCAGGCGCCGTTGGTCGAACAGATGAGGCGATTACAGTTGGAGGTGGTATCCCCTGGGGTCTCTGCTAGACTCATGTCTATGGTCTTGCAGCCCACTCTGTTGGAGAGGATCAGGGACACTCAGAGTGAGGACCCCCACTTGACGAGGATCAGGACGCAGCTTCAGGCGGACCAGACAGGGGATTTTTCTGTGGATAGCTCGGGAGTACTGCGGTACAGAGACCGAGTGTGTGTGCCTATGGGTCAGGAGATTAGAGATCAGATTTTGAGAGAGGCCCATTATACACCTTATACCGTCCATCCTGGAGGTACTAAGATGTATAAGGACCTCAAGGCACATTTTTGGTGGCCCGGAATGAAGCGGGACATTGGGAGATTCGTAGCTCATTGTTTAACTTGCCAGCAAGTGAAGGCAGAGCACCGCGTTCCTGCTGGTAAGTTGCAGAGTCTCCCAATTCCCGAGTGGATATGGGACCACGTCACTATGGATTTCGTCACGGGATTGCCGAGGGCGCATAGCGGGGCAGATGCGATCTGGGTTATTGTGGACAGACTCACCAAGTCGGCGCACTTCTTACCGGTTCAGATGACCTGGTCACTGGAGCGTTTGGCACAGTTATATCTGGATGAGTTAGTGAGGCTTCGCGGCATACCTGCTTCGATTGTGTCAGATCGAGACCCGAGGTTCGTATCACGCTTTTGGGGGAGTTTGCATTCTGCATTGGGGACTCAGCTCAGGTTTAGCACCGCATTCCACCCACAGACCGATGGACAGTCAGAACGCACCATACAGACCCTCGAGGATATGCTGAGAGCGTGCGTTTTGGATTTTGGAGGAGGGTGGTACCGGCACTTATCTTTGGTTGAGTTCGCGTACAACAACAGCTATCGGGCAAGCATCCAGATGGCTCCGTTTGAAGCGTTGTATGGACGCAAGTGTCGGTCTCCCTTATATTGGAGTGACGTGGGTGAGAGGAGGACGTTGGGACCGGAGTTACTCTTGGAGGCAGAGGAAAAAGTCAGGATTATTCGCCGACATCTTGAGACAGCCCAGAGTCGTCAGAGGAGCTACGCTGATACTCGACGGCGAGACCTGGAGTTTCAGGTTGGTGATCATGTCTTCTTGAAGGTCTCGCCCTCGAAAGGGGTCCGGAGATTTGGAGTACGGGGAAAGCTCAGTCCCCGCTTTATTGGACCCTTTGAGGTATTGGACAGAGTTGGTTCTGTGGCTTACAGAGTGGCTTTACCCCCACGCCTGGCCGGAGTTCTTGATGTCTTCCACGTCTCAGCCCTGAGGAGATATGTTTTTGACCCGTCGCACGTGATTGACTTCACTTCGTTGGAGATCGGCGAGGACTTGGTTTACGAGGAGCGCTCGTTGCGGATTCTTGCTCGTGAGGTGAGGGAATTGCGCAACCGGGTCTTTCCGTATGTGAAGATCTTGTGGAGCAATCATGAGGAGCGAGAGGCTACATGGGAGCTGGAGACAGAGATGAGAGACGCCTACCCCTTCTTGTTCGATGCTTCTGATTGAGGTACGTCTACTTTGTTTTTCCTTGTTTCGGGGACGAAACTTTTTTTTAGTGGGGGAGGATGTAGGATCCCTGAACTCCGTACAGCTTTTCCCGCTTTTTCTCTATGCAAACACCTGTTGATGGTGTGTTCGGCCCATAGCGCATCAAATGGATGCCACTGATGGACCCTGTGAAGCTTTGGCTTGTGTGTTTGGCCGTCGGCTGTTTTTGCCGAATGTTAGAGAGGTTTTAGGCCAAAGCGGAGGTTGGGAATTGGTTTCCTGTCGTTTTGGAGCTTGTCTGCCTATCTGGGAGCCCATTCGGGGTGTTAGAGTGGTTTGCGCGCTTATTGGAATCAAGTTTGCGACCCGGCGCAAAAAACGGATTAAAATTACCTTTTCGGGAGCCTCCGGCAAATTTTGGAGGCGGATTTTGGCGAAACGGACGTCATTTTTGGAATCAGCGCGCGAAAACGGTCAAGATGGGCTATTTACTTGCTGTTTTTGAGCTTGTGGGTACTGTTCACGCCGGAACAGTGTCTCCGGCGATCGCCGGCGGCGGCGGGCAGCGTCGGCGGGCGGCGGCGCAGCCTCGGGCAGGCGGCAGGCGGCGGCACGCGGCGCGGGCAGGCCGCGGGCAGGCGCGCAGGTGCGCGGGCAGGCGCGCGGTCCACGGCGGCGGGCGTGCACCAGGGCGGTGCCACGTGGCGGCTTTTGGTTGGTTGGTCCAGCAGTCGCGGTCCACGGAAGTTCGTCGGGTGCACGGTGGACCGATGGGGGACACGTGGCAAGGTTTTACTGGTGCGGTGTTGTGCTCCCGGTCCACGCAAGCGGTGGAGACGGTGACCGGGGCAGGTGGCCGTACAGCGGGGCAGGTGGCCGTACGGGTGGGGGCAGGCGGCGACGTGCGCGGTGCACGGGTTGCCGGGGCCACGTGGCGCGATGCCATTGGCGGGCGCAGGTGCGCCGGGCGCAGCGGGGCCCGAGGGTTGAGTGAAATGGGCTACGTGGTGGGCCCATGTGGTTTCGGGCTTGCACAGTAATGGGCCGGGCCCATTACTGTAGCAGCCCGAAAAATTTCGGGCGCCCGAAAGTGGGGACACAGCGGGTATTTCTCCAAAAGATTTTTCAACCTATAAATTCCCAACCCGAGCCTCTTTCTTTGGCTTTTTCCTCTCTTCCTGTGCATCTTCTGCCCGAGCCTCCTTAATGAGAATTATTCACCTCTTAACCCTGGATCTTCCTGCCAAGTTCTAGGATTTTAGGAGGCTCGAATCCCGAGGTTCCCCATTTTACGGCGCGGCGCGACGTTGCATTCCTGTGTTCTCCTTCGGCGCAGCGACAGTGTTTTATCTCCCCTGGACTACCCCGAGATCATTTTGCTGTGATTCTTGCGCCGACAGACTCCTAAGAGGTAGGACTTCATCTTTCGTTTTGGTCGCGCTTTCCCGTTTCGAGGTTTTGGCACGGATCCCGAGGCAAACAGTGACCCCTTTTTCTGTATGGATTTCCTTGACAACAGCGGGGTATTTTGGCCATATCTTCGCGCACGAGCGTCAGACGGAAACGAGCTTATACAACTTTTTCATCTACGAATCGCAAGGAACGCGCTCGTATTTTTCTTGGATTTTCCAGAGGATTATTTCGAGGTGAAAATCACTGTTTTCTCAGTGAACAGTGCACAGTTTTAGCACAGATGTTTGTATGATGTACCCCTTTTGCCGAATTTATATCTTGACTTATCGAACTCAGATTTGGGCGTGCAAGGTACCGTTGCGAAGCTATCGACGCGAGGATCGCCGTGATATTTTTCTTGGAATTTCCTGGGCACTTTTTGCAGGTGTTAATTTAACAGTTTTGAATCCGATGTTGTATGTGATTATAAGAGCAATATTTGGGAGCCTAAGTGTATTTAGTGGATTTTGTATTGTACCAGGAGTATTACGGGTGTGCTGAATTGTGGGAGCCAGGATTTGGAATTTTGGTATTTTCATCTGTACGGATCCGGACAGTTTGCGCTTCAGGTGGGTGGTTGTTGTACTCCTCTCCTTTGTTATGCCCACTAGGAACATCAGAACGCCCCCACATTGTTGATGCTAATTTGTTGATTGGTAGTCTTGCATGCTCTAGGGAAATTAGTTAATTGTTAATTGATCCATGTGGAATTTGTGGTAGCATGTTTACCTTTAATCAATTGTGTAATTATTCTGGACTGCATGTTTAGGGGCAGAATATAAATTGAGGACTGCAAAATGGATGATTGTTCATATGTGACTGTCACCTTAGCCTTTATTCTCTAAACTGATTATTCTTGGAAAATGGACAAAATATTGGGACAATGCATGATTAAACGGGTCACTAAATTATATCATCTTTTTAATGCTACTCTATCATTTGGGACTTGACTTAGGAGAAACCATGCTTTTATTCTTTTCTTTTTCCTATTTATGCTAGACTTGAGACATAGTGGCTCGGATTCGAGCAGGGATTGGATAGTGTAGTCGGGTGCTGGGAATTTGGGACAGGTTGGGCTTCTGACAGGGTGTTGCGGCGACCACGGATCTTGGGTGGTCGACCGGGTTATACTATTGCATCTGATTGGGTGATGGGGATCGGGCTATCTTTTGTGGAGGGTTTTCCCACTTGATCATGGTCTTGATCCAGTCCTGCTATACAGTGATACTTGATACAGTGATGCTTGATACAGTGATATTTTACTCGTGTGGGTCGCTCCCCTCGAGTGCCACTCCGGAGTAGGCTTTCCACGGTGCAGAGCGCCGGGCACCATGCTCGGTTCTTGAGTTCGACAGCAGAGCAGGCAGTGCCAGTGTTCACTGGCGGTCAGATTGGGTCGATTTGACAGGCTTCTTGATACTGATGCATTACTTTTCCCCATTCTTGTTAGTTTGTCATGTAGAGGCATATTAGGGGTAGCACTTTGTCAGTTGTCATACTTGGCTTTACACCCCCTTTTCCTTTCCTTTTTGCCTCTGAGCACCTGGTGGGCATATCTGAGCTGAGGCTTTACCCACTAGGGGAGGCTACTGTTTATGGTAGTACTTACCCCCATTGTCTTTCTTGTTTCTTTCTTCCCCTTTGTTTTGCAGAGTCCTCTGCGGGAGTTGCTGGGCCTTCAGCAACTGATCAAGGTAAGCAGATTGCGGACTAGTTAGAGAGCCACCCGAGGGCTGTAGCTGGACATTTTGGGTACCTGGTCTCCTCAGACAGTTTTTGTTTACTTCTTTTTGGGTCTGGCTTCTGCCAGCTGTTTTTTTTTTAGTGGTGAGCTGGGAGAGACATCTGTATTTTATTTCACTGTTGTACTCTTTTACTTCCAGCTTCTGTCTGAGATACAGTAGTTTTAGTTTAGCTCTGATTATTGTGCTCTTTTATTATTATTTCTTATATCTGAGCAGGTTACCGACGCTTCGTGTATGTGGGAAATACCGCATGCACGACGGATCTGTAGACGGGCCCGGATTCTGGTTTACACCCGGGGCGTGACAGGGACTCAACAGACGGCTAGGCGTAATCGCCGCAATTCCTCAAATTGTGTGATTAACACCGGGATCCCGTTAAACCAACGATTTTGTCGATTTACGGACCGATAATCAATTTCTGCTCAACGAGAGCCGTTGGATCCCTAACGAAAAGCTTAGAGATCATGGACACACAGTCTAAAATAGAACGTAAGGCTATAATTGCATTTTGACCCCTAGGGTTTTCGGAAATTGCATTTTTATAGCAATTTGAGAGCCGTTTTTGTTCGTTCTCTTTATCGGGACATCATTTATACGAACCGTCACCACCAGTAGGTGACCCTCGACTCGCTGAATACTGTGCTCACCATTTGGTAGCAGCACGGAACCCGAATAAAATTTCGGCCCATGAACTACTTGTTACATAGGTTAAATAGCACCATTTTGCATTTTAATTTTTTTCTACGCAGCCAAATCCATTTTTAAGGTGAGCATCGCAATCAGTGACCTCAAAATAGCCAGAAGCTCACTGTCGCGAAGTTCCATAATGCCCAAAACAGCCCTAGATCCAATAGATCCCATTTAAAGCTCCAATTATCCAAACTTTAATTCCTGACTGTGCCATCCTTAAACAAAGTTGAACGTCCTTCTCTGGACATCACAGGGACTCTCAGGCTTGGTCTGGTGCAACCCATAAGCAGTAGGATCAAAAGATCCAAGTCCCATTGCTCTCACATGGCCACAACAAGCTCCACACAAAATCCACTCAGTCCAAAATCGGATCTGAAGTGAGCATCAAGCTCAGGGAAGTGTGTGGAGGCATCTAGTGCTTTGCTGGATGCTAGATAATTGTTAAACAAAATTCGGGCTCATTAGGGTATTTCAACAAACACATGGTGGGAATTACTCCTAAACCTGCAACCAACCCAAATCCAAGCGGCCACTCACCAACCGTGGGTTCCTGAGTGCAATGGACAGTACCATAAGCTTCCTAGCAAGCTTTTAATAAGTTCTGGGCAAGTCATGCCTGTCGGCAATCGCCGAACGGTCGGCCGCCATTAATGGTCGCGAGCTCCCCAATGGCCATTAATGGTGATTTCCCATTAATGGGCTCTGGGCCACATCCAACAGCACCTACAGGTGCATCTCGACCCCACGAAGCTCACTGGGCCCATGGTCGACGGTGAGGCACGGCGGCGGCGACGGCGGAGCAAGCTCGTCCCGAGCTTCCACCAACAATGGTGGATCTCCACCAAGGCTGCATGGACTCCATGCAAGAGCATGAATGGGATCCTCTCACTCCCAGGAAGCTTTCCGGCCATGTGCCCGGCGGTGGGGAGCGTCGCCGGCGCCGGAGGAAGAGTCTCGGCCAAACCACAAAAACACCAAAACTAGGGTTTCAGTTTTTGTGGCGCACACTCGACCAAACTCCACAAAATTTGGTGGAGATGATCACTGCCTTCTACAGTCCATGCCCATCATTTTATTTTGGCATTTGAGCCTTCGGTTGCGACAAACGGCCGCGGTGGAGCGATTTAGGTTTCCGGCGAGAACCTTTCTCCCGCCGGTAATCGGGACCACCCCGAAGGCTAGGAGTTGGTCGGAAGTTTCTCTAGACTCTATAGAGTCTACTTCCAACAATCTCGGGTGCTAAAAACCAGAGATGGAGGAGTCCTTACCTTCCCGGAGTTGGAGAAGATAGGGAAGAAGCCGGTTTTCCTCCTCGCGTCGCGCGACCTCATAGCAAGCTCAGGCTTGATCCCTTGATGCAGAAGAAACCTCCAGAGACCTCAGGAAGAATCTTGGAGCAACCTTCTCTCCTCTTCTCTCTCTCTCTCGGATTAGGATGTGGGGGAAGACCCTTGGTAATCCCGAGCTTAAGGGAACGGCTCTGCTACTTCATTGCACCCCAGAGAGACTTTAAAAGTTTCCAAAGATGCTTTGTAACCCCCCCCCATGGGCAGCCCAAAAGTCCCAAGCCAAAAATATCCATATGCAACAATATGCCAACACCCCCTTGCACAGTCAACTAACCACACTCAGCTCCCATCCATAGGTCACAATTGCAGCCATAACCTTCCCCAAAAATCCTGTTAATTTTTGGTACATAAATATAAGGTTTCTCGCAAAAATACCCTATTTTCGACGTATTTCACGCATTTCGAGACAAACGGGTGGTCGAAATGGAAAACGGACTTCACCACGACGTCTGGCTCGTCGAGACCTTTCAAGTAGCATATTTGCTTTCTTGATTCGGTGCTCATATAAACTCTCGACCCATAAAATACAGTGCATTTCACTGTTTGGCACGCATTCTGATGCACCAGGGTCGCCAAACGCGAATTCCGTCAGTGCCATTGCGTTCAAAATGTCAAAATTAGCTAGAAACGACTACTCGTACTGCTATGCTTAGGGTCCAGACGGCGAAACGGCCGACGATGGTCGAGAGGGAAAATAAATCAGTGGTTACTATTCACAACTTAAGTTGTGGGTCCCACAACTTCTTCGCTGATTTGCGGAAGATCCGACCGTCGGATCGAAAACTTTTGAATATCAATCTTTCTTGTTTCGACGAGATGGTCACAATGGTGATCTCAGATTTTCGAGATCAGACCTCGATCAAAAGTTGATATTTTTGGGCCACTTTTACACTATTAATAATCTAGTTCTGCCAATTATTTAATTTCGGAAACTATTTAAACTTAAAAATCTTGTTTCAAAATCATGGTTACTACATAAATGTGCATGTGTAAAGGACGCAGATGAAAAGTGCAACTGTTGGTTGCCAGAGATAGAGGATTAAATGGGTATGTGTAAAAAGACACAGATGAAAAGTGCAACTATTGGTTGCCAAAGATAGAGGATAGATTTGCATGTGTAGAGAGGACTTAGGGGATGATGCAAATTCTTGATTATCTAAATAGATGATAATTGCATGCGTAGAGGATAAATATTATTTTATGATGGATATGAAAATGATTGCATGTGTAAAAGTAGTTAATCATGTTATGATTGTGATTATGTTAGGGTATAACCCTAGGAATCATGTAACATAAGGGAAAAAGGATATGTTGGCAGTAAGACTAGGAGAAAACCTAGATTCAGGGTTAATGAGTGACATCAAACTTAGGAGCTTATCCTAGGATTGGACGAGTGGCATTGTCTTAGGAGATAACCTAAGGACATTGGATAGAGGGATCGACATAGAGTCAAGGAACTCTAAGATGAGTATGACATGGAACTTAGGTCAAGGGAACCTAAGGCGAACTAGAGGAGTTTAAACTCACAGACAGGAAATTAGAGTCAGTGTAACTCTAAAATAAGAGTGGAATAGGAAATTAGAGTCAGTGTAACTCTAAGATAAAAGTGGAACAGAAAATTAGAGTCAGTGTAACTCTAACATAAAGGTGGAACCGGAAATTAGAGTCAGTGTAACTCTAAGTTAAAAGTGGAACAGGAAAATAGAGTTAAGTTAACTCGAGGATTCAGTGAGGAATCAGAAAAGTGGGATAAGATCCCAAGGTTAAAGAATTAAACAAATATAACCCTAGAATGTCATAGGGTGTCTGGGCAAATGGACAATAACTTTAACTTCAATTTGAGTTAAATGAATAAAAGAGAAATATTTAAAGAGTCCAGGAGACTCTCTAGTTACCCGTGAGGCAAGACCTAGGGTAAGGGATGAAAAAGTGGTTAATAAGCAAGACAAGCAAATTGCTCAAGATAGAGCTAAAACTTGGTTAATAAGCAAGACAAGCAAATTGCTAAAAGAAAGAGAATAGAAAGAAAATGCAAATGGTGCATTGTGATGAGACTAGTCAGTTTGGGAGCAGGACTCCTTGGGCAGTGACCCGTTAGACGAGATGTTTTTGGAAAACTAAAGAAAAAGTGAAAAAGATTGCCAGTGGCAATGTGAGCTGAAGGCTCAAGTGAGAAAGAAAAGAAAAGCAAGTGCTTAAGAGTAAAGGTAAAGACAAATGCATAAAGTGCAAAAGGGGCTGAGGGCCCAGAGGAAAAGAAATGAAAGATAAGAAAAGATAATAAAATGGGCGTGCCTTCGAAGGTTGAAATGTGGGTCTGCGGGACGTAAAGGGCTTGCCCTCTCCCTATGCGCACTATGATCGGATGTAAAGGGCAGTGCTATCGGCAACCTTAGAAATTCTTGTCTTATAGTAGCATAACTACTGGGCTGGGGCCCGTGGGACAAGAAATTCTGAGGGATAACTTTAACTAAACCACCAGAATGTAAAATGAATAAAGTGGTAATAGAGTGGCCAAGGTGGCCGGGTTAGTTTAACCCTGTATACAGCGGCATAGTGGCCGAGTTGATGGATGGTTGCCTGGTATGGCTAGACAGAGTAGTGTTGGGACGTTGAGGATACACAGATAGTGTAGTGACCTATTTTATGCATATCAGCATTTTATATTGAGGTTATAGTTTCCTAGCATTCTATTATTATTGCTTCAATTGGACCAAGTGGTGTGGGACATTCTTTCTCAGTGGTTGAACCCACTGGGAACTTTAAGTAGTTCTCACACCCGCGGGTGACCATTTTTTCAGGTACGGATACAGCGGTCGAGACAGACGACAGGGGCAAGAGCCCAACAGCATAGAGACCTAGAGGGTCTAGCAGAGGTACCCTTCTTTTATGTTTCGAGTGAACCATGTATTGTGAGGAAAAGAATTGTAATATTGTTTAATTGTAAGTTGAGAGATGTAAAATGTAATAAAGTTATTTATGGTTCATTCTTATCATGCTTTCATTTTTGCTTAAACTATTTGTTTATTGAATGAAAGTTTTAAATTAGTAGTAATCTTACTCTGATATTATATCTCATCATACACATCGTTTTGATTGGAGATGGTTGTTACCATTCCTTTCGGGTAGTGAGAGGTCATACCCGATTGGCGGGTCTGTTGGCGTGCCCGAACCGACCAAATTGGCGGGCTCGGGGCGTGACACAGATGTGTTTAAAAAGGTAAGTTTTCTCGGTTTATAGAAGACGAGAGAAGGGTGAGAGAGATTCAAAAAGAGAGATCGGGTTGAAACTACTTTATGTAGAAGATGAGTCAAGTGTAATTCTTCTTTTTGGTTAATGAATCTTATTTCACCCGCATTTTCTGTTTTGATTTTTTCTTTTTTTTGTGGTTGTGTCAATTCCAGTTTCTATTGAGGAGACGGATTTATAGTAAAAATTTGATTTGACGTTTCCGCTGCAAAATCCCAACAATCGATATCGGAGCAAGTACCGGATCAACACCAGGTGGTACCGTAGGGGATTGCGGATTCATAAAATCTGGTACTGGGGCGAGTACCAGATTTCCAAAAATTGGTATCGGAGCTTAAAGTTATCGATCTTCGGGAGAGATCAATGACAAAGCACATGGTTACCGATCATCGCTGAGAGCGATCACAATTTGATCTCGCTAAGTGTGTTGGACTCAAAAGTTTATGATTTTTTTGCTTCAGGTTGAGCTATGAGGGTCCAAAAGTGAGATCGGATCGTATAGAGATGCAGTTGCTCAAGGTAGAGTGGCGGAGAGCTCAATGGAGCGATTGAAAGCTACAAATCAAACTAAGGTGGATATTGTTAGAATTTGATTAGATTTTGTTGAGACCAGAATTTTCTATCACAGAAGGGAGTGACACGTGGCGTCAACCATCGGTTGCAAGACATCAGCCGATAAAGGTTTGAGTCAACAAAGAGGGACTCGCGGCTCGATTGAGATTAGCCCCGAGGACAGAGGCGTGTAGCACGCGATGTACCACCGGTTGGAGGCATCAGCCGTAGGGAGAAGCAGCTAATGCAAAGATTATCGCATCATTTAGAGTTGACTGTAGGTTTGAAGGAAGATATTCGACTTTCCCATTCAAACAGCGAAGCAGGCGGAGTCGGAATCAACCTTCGATTAATCGAGCCGAAGAATAAGAGACCCACATCCTGGCCCAAATCAATTTTAGGTATGCAACAACACCGTACGAGGCGCATACCATCGGACGAAGACACCAGCCGACAGAAGGATGGGTCAGTCGAAGAAAGGTCTATGTTCTGATCCGGACCAGTCCCAGTCACGACGGCCATCGGCTAAAGGCGTCAGCCGATGGGAGAATCAGCCGACGAGATAGACGGTTGATCGGAGGATTATCGTCTCATCCAGGACCATTTCTTGGTCGAAGACAGATGTCAGATCGCCTCAGTCAAACGATGGAAGAGGCGAAGTCAAGGTCAATCCTCAGCTGCCCTGAGCTGCAGAAGGAAAGATCTTGAATGGAATAAAGGCAAGATTTAGGCGTGAATCTCGCAGCAGACTTGGAACGGCAAGCGGCGCCCAGCATTGGAAAGCGCCGAGGATTACATTCCGGTGCGACTATCGGGAGATGAACCTAGACGAGAAACGATTGTTGTTCTTTTGAGGATAATCGACTCAAAAGGAAGTGATTGAGGAATTCACGATAATTCTCCTTTGATTACGCCGATTCCCAAAATCGGCGGTTGTATACCGTAGTTCGAAACGGTATAAATAAGCGAACCATCAAAGACATTGGGGTCCGACAACCTCGTAAGTCCGGTACCACCCCAGCATTTCTTCTTATCTAGAAGTAGGGTAACTTAACTTTTACCACTTTTCTTTACTACTTTCCTAGGAGTAGGCTTAATTATAATCCTTCTATCCCTTTTTCCCACTTGTATCCCTTTCTTCAATCAATATAAAGTGTAAATCTGCTCATTCGGCCTTGTCTTTATTTGTGGATTTAGAGTGTAAACCGGCTCATCGGCCGTG
This sequence comes from Tillandsia fasciculata, assembly GCA_029168755.2. NCBI lineage: Eukaryota > Viridiplantae > Streptophyta > Magnoliopsida > Poales > Bromeliaceae > Tillandsia > Tillandsia fasciculata. Next base: position 22,009,434 of record CM054938.1, on the reverse strand, counting down.
TCTTTATTTGCACTTTCTTGCACTTTAAAGTTATATCATTATCCCTTTCTCCGGTTCGGCTACTCTAAGTCAAAACCGGTGATCCCTCTCTACCTCCATACCCCGCTTCGACTATCCTAAGCCGAGCAGTCGCGAGAAGTCATCAGAGGAGAGCTTCCTTCTGCGTTCGCATCCCGATTCGGCTCCTCCAAGCTGATCGATCGCGAGAGTTATCATAGGAGAACTTTGCTGAGCAGATTCCTTCTTGACCCGATCACTTGATTGTTGGCATGCGACGCACTTCGACACCTCTGGAGGGTCACCCAGGGGCCGATCCCGCGCAAACCACATTTTGGCCCCAACAGATTTGTAGTTGAATCCTAGTTGGATTAAGATTAATATTTAAATCTATTAGAGATAAATTTATTAAAATTTAAATATTAATTATGATAGAAATCTACTTAGAGTAGGATTTGGGTAGCTTTTGATGTAAGCTATAAATATAGCATATGTGCTATTATCTTTTTATGGTGGTGGTACGACTTAGCCACACCAATATGGCATAGCCAAGGTGTCCATGATTTTGGATGCACCTAGTGCACAGGTACGTTCAAAAGAGAGAAGTTTTTTTAATTTATAGAAGACGAGAGAAAGATAAGAGAGATTCAGGAAGAGGGCTCGGGTTGAAACTATTATATGTAGAAGAGGAGTCAGGTATAATTCTTCTCTTGATTAATGAATCTTATTTCACCCGTATTTTATGTTTTTATTTTTTCTCCTTTTTGTGGTTGTGTCGGTTCTAGTTTCTATTAAGGAGATGGGTTTATAGTGAAAATTCGATTTGACGCTTCTGTTACGGAATCCCAATCAACGATATCAAGTATCGAATCAATAACAATTAGTATCGGAGTGGGTTGTGAATATACAAAATCTGATATCGGAGTGAATATCAGATTCCCAACACAAACAAATCCTAAAGCATGTCCAATTTCATTTTTATGAATATTTTATTTTGTTTATTATTATAAATTATTTAAGACGTTTATAATACTTGATAAATTGTGAGTATTATTAAATATCTATAATAAAATATTTAATTTTCAAGTGAATTTTTGAAAGTAAAATAAACCAAACTCGTAGTTAAATTATGTTACACTATCAAAACAGTAATGCAAAAAATTTTTAAAGAATAAAAATCAAACCTTTTGTTTTCAATGAAACAATCTCGTACCAAATAACCACAACTGTAGTAAGCTTGGCTCATTGGCATTTGACAAATTCTTATCGTTACTTTTACCCATTCTTTTGGGACCTATTTACTATAATAGAATCAACACAATTTACTATCAAAAACTGTTTAAGTTCTAGTTATAACTCCTATTATCTACCACCCATCAATGTAAGCATCGGATTATAATATAAAGAAACATTATTCTTCATTGTAAGCCTAAAAGGGAAAAAGAACCAACATGTATTGCACAATCTATAACTCTCTACTAATTGTCTTATTTTAGTCACGTGTCGTCGTTTTCTTAATTTAGATAGGTGTAGGATTTCCATTTCTGACTCCCAACGAGTATTTTTTTTTTTCGACTCTTTCCATTTTCAACCCCCAATGAATTAATTGTGGGCTCGAAACCCAATAAGCCACTTATACACCTAAAATCAAATTCTACACACGACTCACACCCAACCACAAAAACTCCTATGTTATGACCAACATCATTCTCTCTTCTCTCTCGCTCTTCCCATTTTTTAATTCTTCTTCTTCTCTCTTTCTCTACGCCACCACCTCCCTCTTCGCCATCTCCATCGGCAACGAAATCCTCTCCCTCGACCCCTCTACCTTCGTTCCTTGCCCCATCCTTCCCGCCATGGAGAACCTCCAAGCCTCCTTACCCTCCTCCTCATTCTCCTCCTCCAAGGTTCCACCGTCCACTCCATGACCACCCTCCCCTAATCCGACCCTCCGTCGTTGGAAATCTTCCACCTCGACCTCGCCGGAACCCTAGACCCGATCATCGCCTTCCTCAATCACACGGAGGGCGCCGCTCATGATCAACCCCTACCCATCGCCGCCACTGCCATTGCCACCGCCATCACTGATCAGAATCCTTGACTTCTCCGCTTACTCCTCCTCCTCCTCCTCCTCCTCCGCCACCGTCGCCATCATCGTTGTAACTCATAAAATGTGAGCTCTCTCTCCCTCTCTCTCTCTAAACTTCATTGCATTCCCATATATGCCTTAGATTTTAATCCCGAGTGGATTAATCTTCTACTCCGATTGCTGTTGATAGGTTCTTATATTAGGGTTGAGAACGATCATTTTTTTGTTTTGATATGTTGGAACGGGAGTTTTTAAACACAGTGTTTAAAATTTTTCTATATAATCTTTTGCTTCCGTGTCTATATATGCTTACTATATATATATATATATATATATATATATATATATATATATATATATATATATATATATATATATATATATATATATATATATATATGATAAAAAAATATAAAAAAATATTTTGATAATATCTATCAGCCATATAGCGCGGGTAACTGCACTAGTCATTATGATTATTGTTACGTAAAAAAACAAAAAGTGAAGTCAAAGAGAACATCAGCTTAAATTACCTTCAAAAAGCATCTTCTTTTATTCTCTCCAATGTCAAAGTAAAACACCTGAGCACAAAAACAAACAACACCGATTAGCAATTAAGGCGAAAGAGAAAAGCAAAGACCTTTAGGTTTAGGGTTAGGATTTTGGTCCCAAAAGTGACCCGACCTTGACGTCGAGCTTGAGCTCCTTGCTGAAGGCGTCCCGATCGTCGGTGCTAAGTAGTTAAAGAGGTCGAGGAACCAGATGATCCTAGCTAAGTCGAAGATAATGGTGGACCTTGTCGCCGCTGTCTTCTCCGAGATCTTTAGGTACCTTCCCCTAGGGTTCTCCTTCAAATTGAAGTTGAAGAGCTTAAATCACCGTCCCTAGCCAGAGCCCCTCTTTGGTTGCCTCCAGGATAGGTCCCCCACAAGTTGTTACTCTGGGATCCATGAAGGCTGAAGTTGAGTTGGTTGAGCTCCCTTGTTCGGCCACCCTGAGCGCCGGAGAACGTCCAGCCGTGGAGCATGGCTCCCCTGAGGGCATGTATAAGACCATGCTCCCATTTGTTGCAATTCGTTTTGCCTCCGATCGTCGTTAGTGTGGTGAGGGTTCCAAAAACATTAAAAACAACCATATAAAATGATCCGAAGCACAAATTCTCTCCGGACAGTGAGCACGGGATTCAGAGCATAGATCTTCGAATTAGCAAGGTTAATTCGATTCAAAATGCTGAATTATAGGCAACTAACCTATAAAACCATGCCTTTTAATATAATTTATGCAATTTTATGTAATGGTGGGGAGTTTGGTGTAATTTTTGCACATGTGCTTCCTCAGGCAGCGGCACGGGCAGTATACAGCCTTTAGACTAATCGTTTAATATCCAAATTAATGCCTTTGGCAGAGCTATGTGGGTTATGAAATCCAAAAATCTAAGTAGGTGTAAATAATAATACTCTAAAATTGTTGTATAAAAATAATCCAATAGAGAAAATAAAAAATATACGCAAGATTTTTACGTGAAAAATTTTAATTTAGGAGTAAAAAATCACGAGACTGATCACACGAAAAAATTTACTAAGATTAAAACACTACAAGGTGATATAACACAAACCTACGACTCAACCTTTTCCACATATGCTCCAAATAGATCTTTTTCGTAGTCCTCCACGCGTCTCGATCACACGATTTGCGTCAAATTTCGAATCCACGAAGTCTAACCGAATCCACGGTCATCACCAATGTAGCATGTGTCAATTACACGAACACGCCTAACTCCAAATCCACGAAGTCGATACACCTTAAAACCACAAGGCCATGCGAATCCACGCGCCGATGTTTTTTCCGAAAATCGTTGATTGTTTATTGGTGTTGGTGATTTTGAATACTTAGAAAATCATAGATAGACAAGAAAAATTACGTCTAAGTATTCATCAATTTGATTCTACAAGAAATAGAGAATTGAAAAACCCTAGAATCAAATTGATAAATATAGAAGAAGAAACATACAATAGAACGTATTTTCCTTTCTTCTCCATATGTGGATTTATTTCGGCTTACCTTAAAAGACGATCTTTAGGGTCTATTTATAGGTTAGAAACTTTTTGAAAAGAGATAAGAATCAAAAACTGCCTAAAACAGAATTTTCCCCCACGGCGGTCTGGATTGGATTCACGACGGTCCGGACTGTCGTTAAAATTCTAAAAACAGCAGTTCGGGGTCCGGACTGGAATGGGTCTGATCCGGACTGATTCATGCGGCGTAAGAAAATCAATGTTCGGGGTTCGGATTGAAAAAGGGTTGATCCGGACTGAAAATTCGCATGAACCAAATTATGTTCGGGGTTCGGACTGAATCTGCCTGATCCGGATCCAAAACACTCAAAATGTCTAGTTTTTTATTTTTAAGTTATAGAAAATATTTCAAGTATTTCTAATCTTTAAGAATATATTCAAATCATCAAAAATATTTAATTGAACGTACCTGAACAATTTGAATTCATTCTTCTTGAGATTAATGTCTGCGATCTTCAAATCTTTATCTTCAATCTTTAAGATTCAATCAACTTCACGAAATACAACAATACAAAATCCTTAACAATCTTCCCTTTTGGCGGTTTCGTGACAAAACAAACAATCCACAAAAAACTAAAGAAAAACGATTTTTGTTGCAATCACTAAACAACAAAAATACACATGAACGATCCAAATAAAATGTAATACAAGATATGAACTTCTAATACAAACTCTAGACTTAAACACAGTTTGGGGTCTTTAAATCTTGTACTCTCTGCAAAACAAAAATTCTGTTCCAATTCACTTGTTAGCGGAAGTTCTCAAGTTATATGCCCAAATAGTTAGTCGAATAGTTAATGTTCCGAGCAAGTATCAAATAGTTCCATTGTTCTCATGATCATCTCCCATTTTTGTCATAAAAAAGACTAAAGAAAAACTATGGGGAAGACAGTCCTAACTGCATATGCAGAAAATATGCAAATGAAAGAACAAATGCAAAAAGAAGTCTGATGCATGCAAGTGAAAAGTTAAAGGGAAAAAAATGTCTCTTTTTTCAAGAAATTTACTCAGAACCGGAGCCGCTGTCCGAGCTGCAACATCTTAGCTTGTCAAAATTTTCTTGACCCACTTCGTAAGAGTCGAATACTTCTTGCGAAGATCATTTTGGTCTGCAGGAATTCGCTGGAGATCTAGAGAAATGCTCTCCTGCTCGGTCGAAAGTCGTTGTTGATCGTGGTATATGGAGGTGACTGAGGCGTCATCCTCAGAAGTATCAAAAGCTTGTGCTGTGGCTGCTGCTGGTGCTACAGGTGCTGTTGGTGCTCACTTTGCTGGTGAGGAGGTCGAAGGTCTTGTGCTCCTTGGAGGGGTTGGTGTGTCGTTAGGTTGTCGAGGGAGTGACTTCACAACAGTTGAATTATTGATGGTTCCCAGACTATGCATGTAACTCAAAGAACGAGTATCAACATCAAATTTCTTGAAGATCCGCATAATGATCATTAAAGGAAGTCGCTCCGTTGGATGTGGATACTCCACATATTGAGCCATTCTCGACCAAATGAGGTAAGGAATATTAATGTTCAACCCTCGAGCGGCTGTGGGATGTCCCAAGAGGTACAAAAATAACATTCTATCCCATCTCAAGACTGTGGTCTGCATGTTTGGTAAAATGTTGTAACAGATAATGAAGTTCAAGAACCGATACTCAGGTCGCAGCTCCTTTGAAAATGTTGAATTTCTAATTGACCTAGTATCTGGCATGCAGATGCCATCAACGACTATCCTCCAAACAATAGAGGTCATGATCTGACCTTTCATATAATGAGTCCCGTCCAGCTGAGCTTTCATCCCTAACACCTCTCCAATGTGTTGAGGCGTTATTGTGAGCTTGGTGTTCCGGACCGTAGTGTGAAATTCCATTGGTCCGTCCTCAATCTCTTGAAGCTGATTAGCACACAGATAGAAAGTCCTGACAAGGTGAATGCAATACCCGGTAGTCTCTGGAAACTTGCAAATATGAGAAAGACCGGCTTGATCGAAAAGAGTACCAAAAGCTACCGCCCGATCTCTCAAATTTCCAACATTCACATGTCCGCTCGCCAATGCATTCCCGATTTTCAAATGCTTGCATTCCGTGAGTGTCGATATGAATGACATCCTCGACAGGTAGAGTGTCACGCCCCGGGGTCGAAACTGCTCCCCGGGCTCGCCAACAGATCCGCCGCCCATACAGGAAGCCCCGTATAGACGTAGCGACTACCCTGCAAAGAAATATCTATACTAGCATATATCAGAGCTGAATTGGTAAAAGCTGAAGTAAAAGACATAAAATACAACTACATCTCACAAAAATACAGACCATCCTCACCAGAATACAAAGTCTCTCTGAAAAGCAGAAAAAGAAAGGTACAACTCGATACCTCACTACAAAAGTCACTCAACATAACACCCTCCAAAATAGTACAGGGGTACATCTACTCACACACTGAGGATGACGGGAAGGGATCTATCTCGCGACTCCCTTACCTCGGTCTGAAGGGGCTGGATCAGCAACTGGAGCAGCAGGAACCGGAGCAGAAGTTCCTGGGGGAAAAGACACCACGACGGGTGTGAGAACTACATCCCACAGTAGTTCTCAGTGGGTGCCGCCAACAAGCCCGACGGTCTGCCCACTAAGTCTACTAGAGGCATAAAGTAACATATGCAGTGCTGTAAATAAAAGCTGGAAAGGTAAAGTCTACAGCTACTATGCCTCTATCTAGATGCTCAAGGAGAGGAACAGAAAGAACAGTATGCCACAACTAACCCTCACTGAGATCACCCAATCTAAACTGACTGCCACATCGGGTCCAGTCAAACCTGCGCCTACCTACTACCGTCACATCCCGAAGGACCGGACTTACGTAGGACGTCCGTGACTGCCAAAACTGGCTCAGCCAGAGGGACACATGCATTGACAAGCCGCGATAGAAGTATCAGGCCCAACTCCGGAGTGGCACTCGAGGGGCGCGACCCCACCGAGCAAAGTATCCGCGCATCGCTGTCGAGCTCAAATGTGGCTCATGCAGGCTATGATCCAAATCCAAATCCTCGATCAACAAGATCGGCTATAACCAACAAATCACTGTCTCACTCACTGGCTGGAATCTACACAGCTGAGGCTCACTGTCACTCTGACAGCTCCCCCGAACCTAGATCTACCATCACTATCATTCTCCTGAAGAAAACTGATCTACAGACTGCTATCAACTACACTCGGTCCCCAGACACGAGTGCAAATGCATCCCACAACCACCCGACCTCCCAGCCCACAACTCGGGCGAGAAAGCCAAGTCCAGAATGACAAATATAAATAAGTGATGTGGGAATGTCTAGAGCAATAAAGAAACCTAGCCCAAGTTGAAGTTTTCTACAGTCTGGCTGAACATGATACATATGACAGGGGTGCTAGGTCAAGTTCCAATATTTCAATAATTAACATGTAGTAGGAATCACAATAAGATCACAAGATTCACAACTGATATATAAGAGTACTAACATACAGTTTACACATGCTATTTAATCCAATTACTAACATGCATGATCCTACATACATAGAATTAGCACGCAGTCCATAGATTTTGAAAGCAAGGTCACCCACCTGAACGTGCTAACTGTCCAGAGTCATACAGTTGAGAAAGCCCAGAAACAGCTATAACAGTATATCCACCAATCCAACAATACAGTAGCAGTGCTCAAAACATGCTGGGTACAAAATACATTCCAAAAATTACACTTAATTCCACAAAATTCCAAATATACAAAATCTGCGGTGAACAGTCCACTTTCTGCAAAAATTTCACCTATAAAACAATCTCTAAAAATTCCAGTAAAAATATGACGGTGATCCTCGCGAAGAGTAGATGTCGATAGAGTCCTGAATAGTCAAAATTTGATGTCCGGATGTGGAGATAAAAATCCGACAAGTAGGTGCTGTCCAAACAATCCATCAGCCGCAAAGGGGGTTAAAAACGTACCCAAAACTCTAAGAAAAGCTCAAATCCAGAAAAAGTGGCCAACACAAAAATTGTAGATATACCTCTCGTGAAACCGCCGCCGTAGAAATCGTCCAAAAATATTATCGAGGTAGCTCGGTAGACCTCCCAGACTGAAATGCGATGAAAATGGGCCTCCAACAGGAAATCGTCGCTCCGCACCACGATGCAGAAATCGCTGTTGCCGCGGCCTCCAAAAATCCTGAGCTTCCACCAAAAGATGCACAAGATGGATAGGAAGAATTTTTGTGACGGGCTCAATGGCTAGAAGTCTCGGGAAAAGCTTCAAAAATGAGGCCCAAAGGGCCTATTTATAGGCCTTACCCGAGAATCAGCCCAAAAGAACAAGTCAACAAGTTTCGGGCCCAACTTTCGAGCGCCCGAAATGTTTCGGGCGGCTACAGTGTTGGGCCGGCCCAACACTGTTCACGCCCGAAACCACGAGGTGCTGCCACGTGGCCCGCCGAACAGCAAACAGCTGTGCGGGCCACTCACCTGCCGCCACGTGTCCACCCAAAGCACAGTATGGCGGTTGGCGCTCGCCAATGAGCGGGCGCCACGTGTCCCGCCGGTTGACCCGCCGACCAGTCGCCGCATGCGCCGGTCGCGCGACGTGGCTCCCACGTGTGCACGCAGCCCGAGGCGCCGGCCACGCGTCCCGTGCACCGCGCCTGCTGCGCCCGCGAATGAGAGGGTGACACGTGTCCCCTACACCTAGTCCACGCATTCCGCTTTGGAATTCCGTGGACCGTGCCGCGTGCACCGACAACCGGAGGCTGCCACGTGTCCCCCGCCTTGGTCCATGCACCGCCGCGCTCACCCGATAGACCGCGCGCCCTGAGCCCGCCAATCAGGCGGTGCCACGTGTCCCTGCGCCGGGTCTGTGCACCCAGCCGTGCTACTTATTGGACTGCATGCCTAAAACCGGCCAATGACAGGCCGCCACGTGGCATGCCGGCGGTCTACGACCCCTCCCATGCACCAAAAACCACTAAAAACTTCCGGAAGTCCGTTTTTGGGCATCCGGACTCAGAATCAAACAAGTAAATAGTCGTTTTCAAGCGTTTTTCCGTGCTGAATCCATTTCCAACCTCCGTTTGGCCTAATTCTTTTTAGAAATTTCAGCAAACCTAGCCGAAGGCCAACACAGCAAGTGATATCTCACAGGGTCCATCTGTGGCATCCCATTGATGCACCATGGGCCAGATACACCAATACTAGTTGTTCTAACAGTGGATTCATCAGAAGAACATTGCATGGGAACTAGGGCCACTACATAAAGGTGGCGCACTCGCAAGTGGCTCGTCGATTCGAATTCTCCGAGAGCGAATTTTCTTTCGAGCAACGCTCTTCTTTTTCATTAAAAAACCAGTTTCCATTGGAGCTTTTCCTTTCTCAGCTGCTGTGACAAGTGACTTTGCCTTTGCTGCAACAGGAGTTGCAGGGGATTTACCTTTTGCTGCTTGTCTAGCCCCTTCCACTATTTTCTCCTAGTCCTCGAACTCAGTTTCTAAGTCTTCTAGGGGAACACATTCAGTGTCGTCCTTGTCCTTATGTGCCTGTTTCAACTTGTTCGTCACTCTTGTACTGACAATGGCAATGATGAATATAATTATCCATGCAAAAACCATCTTGAAGGATTTTTCACAAACTCTCATGTGAGCAAGAACTCCAAAATACATAAAAAAGGTGTTTAATTCCAAAAATTTGAAAAATCATACCCAAACAATCCTTATGTCATGTAGAAGCTAGGAATCAAGAAAGATTTGTAAAAAAAATTACAAAAATAGATCAATTCCATAATTTTCAAAAATTTTCAAATATACCCAAAATCTGAAATTTCATAAATCGAAGTCTAAAAATCTGTTTAATCCGTGAAGAACAAGCATAGAAAAGTTTTCTAGGCATTCAGATGTGGTGTCTCGGACTGGTCGTGCGGCCTAACTAGATGTCGATGGTGAGAAAACACCTATTATTGGTGTACCGAGCCCGTTGTGCGTCTAACAGACGTCAAAAACGGACTCAGCGCGCGAAAATAGTGAAAATCGGCTATTTTTGGGCAAATGGGCCTAACGGGCCGTTTTTCCGGGTGGGCCGGTCCATGAGCCCGTGTGCGTGCATCGGGCGCAGCCAACGCAGCGCCAGCCACGTGGCACGCTCCGATTCGCCCCAATCAGCGCCGTGTCGGGCGCTGATTGGCGGCGCGTACGGCGGTATGCGAGCAGCCGCCCGCGTCAACAAACGCGGGCGCCACGCGAGTGGGAGTGTGCCAGACGCCTCGTATGCAGGGGCGGGATGCGCGACGCCCCGCGAGCGGCCTTCATTCGCTGCGGCGTGGAGCGAGACACGTGGCGCCCCGCGATTGGCGGGCGCCGCTGTTTCCTGTTTTGGCCGGATCACGTGTGGAGCCCGTATGTGATTTAGCCAATTGATTCACTTAGCCTATATAAGCCACTTCCCCTCTCCATTTTCGAACTTTGGAGGTCTTTTTCAGCTCCTTTTGACATGGTTGTTCCTCTACTAGTCCTCCACCTTCTGTAGAATTTTGGGAATTTTTGGAGTTCGTGACATCGGCGTTTTTCCCATTTCGGTGCGCTTCGACGTTTCCTTTTTCGATGGTTTTCTTCGTCGCAGTTTGGTCCGTGGGCTCCCCTAGACAGACCCGAGGGAATTTTTCGTCGATTTCTATAGCAGCATTTCCACGAGAGGTAGATATTCGATTTCCTTATTTACCGTTTCTCTCAGATTTGGGTTTTTAGTGGGTTTTCTGGATCATCTTTGAACCCCTTCCCTGCTGTGGGATTTTTCTGGATAGCTGAGATTGTTCGAATTTTATTTCGGTGTTCGGCTATCGGATTTTGATCTGTGAGGACTCGATCGACATCTACGCTTTGCGAGGATCGCAGCCATATTTTTTTTGGAATTTTTGAAAGCCATCTTGTAGGTGAAATTTCATTGTTTCGTGGACTGATGTGCGACAATAATGTCATTTTACTGATTTTGGATTTACGGCAGTGTTTTGCTCATATCTCGATGACCGGGAGGACTTTTTGAGTGATTTTCGGTGCATTGGAATCGTGGGAACCTGAGGATTGCGCTCGTCCTGTTTCGGCTTATCTGGACTCCTGACCGACATGCGCATTCAGGTGGGTTGAATTTTCCTCCAAGTTTGCGGACTTCTTTCTAATTCTAGTATGATAGAACTCAGCATGCTAGTATAGGTGCTATTACTGATGTATCTTGTTATTATTGGAATTATGGAACTTAACTAGCACCCCATTATTTATTGCATGATGTTGACCAGACTTGTAGAAAAACTTCACTTGGGCTAGTTGTTGTATTTTGACATCCCTACACACTTTTATTGCTTTTTTATTCAGTGTTTCTCCTCGCCCGGACAGTCGGCCGAGTAGTCGGGGTAGTATAGGGTGCATATTGCGCTCATGCCGGGGGGCCGAGTGGAGTCTGGTAGTTGAGGTCAGATCTATACTAGAGTTAGGGAGCCGTGGGTAAACAGTGATCCCGAGCCGTGGAGTTTCCGGCTGATGTTGTTAGTGATTGATTGCGGTTATTATCGATCTGATTGATCGTGGATTGGACTATTGCCTGCATGAACTATATGGAGCTCAACAGAGATACGCGGATACTTACTCGGTGGGGTCGCTCCCCTCGAGTGCCGCTCCGGAGCTGGGCCTGTTACTTTGCTATTGCGACTTGTCGACGCAGTCCGAGTGGGACCCCCTACGTAAATTCCGTCCCTGTTGGGATGTGTGGTAGTAGGTTGGCACAGGTTTGACTGGACCCTATGTGGCAGTCAGTATGATTGGGTTGACTGAGCATATCGAGTAGATGCATTTTATCATCTGGATCATTCTTTGAGCGTAATAGATAGAGGCATGATAGCTGTAGAGTTATTTTTAGTTATTTATTATCTTTACTGCATTGTTATCTTATGCCTTTAGTAGACTTAGTGGGCAGACCGTAGTCTTGGAGACGGTACCCACTTAGAACTATTGTTTAATGTAGTTCTCACACCCGCTGCGGTGTTGTTGCAGAGGCATCTACTCTTGTACCTACCCCTACTGTTGCCGCTTCTTCTGATCGAGGTAAGGGCATGGTCGAGTAGTTCCCTTCCCTACAGTTGGAGAGTTATAGTGGTACCCCAGTAGACTGATTTACTGTATTGGACAGTCTGGGTCTTATTGTATATTTATTTTGGGAGTTGAACTTTTTGTATTATTACTTCTGAGAGTTGTATTTTGGAGTGAATCTTGTATTATGAGGATTAGATTTGTACTATTTTGGAGTTGTACCCTTTTGTATTCCGTAGTTACTTTCCGCTCTGATATCTGTATAGTGGTTAGTATTATCCTTTGCAGGTTAGTCGTTTCGTCTATACGGGATATCCCGTATGGGCGGCGGATCTATTGGCGGGCCCGGGTCACAGCCTCGACCCCGGGGCATGACAGATTAGAGTGGTATCAGAGCCTAGGATGTTGCAGACTGTGGACTTAGAAACCCTTGGCTTGTGATTGGACCCTAGGATGACTCATGTGAGAGCCATGATTGTTAGCGAGAGTCCTGATTGACTTTCTTAACTCTCCCAAGGGATGAGATGAGTGATTGACATGTCTTCTCTCGGTGAGCGACTATGTTAGCTGCATACAACATAGTGCTACAAGAGGAGGGACATGCCTTAGACTTTCGCCAGATTGGGTCGAGCATTATTTTGGTTTTGACCATCTTCTTTTGTTACAGGTGTGCACGATGCCTCCACGACGCAGGATGCTGACGCGTTCTCAGCCTTCATCCTCCGATGAGCCTGAGCGCGAGGAGTCAGGGCAGGACCAGCAGAGTGAGTTCCAGGTGTTACGGGCCCAGATGGAGCAAATGTCGGAGGCTGTTCGACGCCAGGAGAAGGCGTCCTAATGCCAGGAGGAGGCCATGGGCCGAATGATGCGCCTGCTGGATCAGAGGGCGCAGCCAGTTGTAGCACCACCCGAGAGTTCACCAGTTCCTTCTTCCCCTGCAGCGAAACCCCCTGTTGTACCAGCAGTGCCTGTGGCCCGAAATGGGCCGACTGTCAGTGGAGAGGCACCGAGACCGGGAGGGCAGTTATCCCCGGAAGAGCAGAGAAATGTCGTGGACCGCTTGATGAAGTTTTGCCAGCTTGACCCGCCTCGTTTCTCTGGGCGGAGTTTGGAGCCGTAGGAGGCGGAAGCTTGGATTACGGCTATGAAACGACTTTTTGAAAGCCTGTTCATTGAGGAATACGGCTATGGAGCGACTTTTTGAGAGCCTGTTCATTGAGGAACGGTTTTAGGTGCTTTTGGCGACCAACTTTTTGGAGCACAATGTCAAGGCATGGTGGCGCTGAGTGCAACCTGTTGGTCCGCCTGGGACCCAATTGCTTACGTGGGCGGAGTTTTGTAGTCTTCTTCTTAGAGCATTTCTCCCGGAGAGCGTCAGACAGAAGCTAGAAGAGGATCTAAAAAATCTCCAGCAGGGAAGCCGTTCGGTGCAGGCGTACATTGTAGATTTCAATCGGCTACTGAACAGTGTACCACATGAGGCCAGAGATGAGGCACACCAGATCTATATGTTCGAGCGAGGACTGCGTAGGGATATTTATCAGTTTGTGCGGTCACTCAGGTTACAGACTTTGGATGCTTCGATGGAGCAGGCACTATATATTGAGCGCGGGGAGGCAGTGATGGAGTAGGTGAGTCTTGCCCCCGTAGTGACTTTTGGGGCAAAGCGCCCAGCTCCTGTTGATGGGGGACAGACGAGCCGGCAGGGGCGTCCGAGACCTCTACGATTTCACTTGCCGGGTAGTGGGTTTCACGGGCGCCAGAGATCTGGTAGATCCCGTCAGCAGCAGCGGCGACAGCCACCATAGCAGCAGCGGCGTCAGGACAGATGTGTCATTTGCAGAGGACCGCATTCACTGCGGCAATGTAGTCAGGGTCAGGGTCGGTACTACTGCTGCGGTTAGACCGGGCACTTCCAGTCCGCTTGCCCTAGAGCAGGATTTCCGGCACCGTTGACAGCTTCAGCTCCCCCCGTACCACTTCAGATGGCCGGACCACCCTCGACTTATAGCATGCCAGATCGAGCTTCCTCCTCGAGACAGCCGGAGCAATGGCTGCCAGCGCCGAGTGGGCGAGTTTACGCAACACAGGTCGAGGATGCTACAGCGACAGACCATGTCGTCGCAGGTATTATTTTGATTTCAGCTGCTCGTGCCAGGGCTCTTTTTGATACCGGTGCTTCACATTCATTTATTAGTAGAGCATTTACATCCCTACATGGTCTAGAGATAGATTCTTTATCACATGCATTAGAGGTTCGGATTTCAGATCATATTTTGCATGTCGAGGAGTACTATAGGGCTTGCCCAGTGCAGTTGGGATCTTGGATCTTGCCAGCAGACTTGCTTGTCTTACGGCAGCTCCAGGATTTTGATGTTGTAATTGGTGTAGATTGGTTGTCGCGGTATTTTGCTACCATCGACTGCAGAGCGAGGACAGTGACACTCCGAGAGCCCGGATAGGAGGAGTTCATCTACAGAGGCTGCCAAAGTACGCTGTTCGTAGCGACTATTTTTTCGACGAGGGCTAGGCGGATGATGAGTCGAGGTTGCACCGCTTTGCTGACGACTATTGTTGAGGTGCCTATGGCGGCATCGGGACTTGAGGATATCCCTATCGTCCCGAGTTCCCGTATGTGTTTCCCTCTGAGTTGATGACTATGTCGCCGGAGAGAGAGATAGAGTTTGTGATTGACGTGGTTCCAGGAACCGCGCCAATCTCGAAGGCATCTTATCGGATGGCACCTGTTGAGTTGAGGGAGTTAAAGGCACAGTTACAGGATCTGATGGATAGGGGTTTTGTTAGACCTAGTATATCTCCGTGGGGAACGCTGATTTTGTTTGTGAAGAAGAAAGATGGATCGCTTATATTGTGTGTGGATTACAGAGAGCTGAACAAAGTGACCATCCGGAACAAGTATCCTCTACCGCGGATTGATGATTTTTTTGATCAGCTGCAGGGAGCTTCAGTATTTTTGAAAATCGATCTCTAGTCCGATTACCACCAGCTCAGAGTGAGGGCCGAGGACATATCCAAGACGGCTTTTAGATCCGGTTTGGGCATTATGAGTTCACAGTGATGCCTTTTGGATTGACTAATGCCCCTGCCGCATTCATGGATTTAATGAACCTGATATTCTAGCCGTATTTGGATCATTTTGTCGTGGCATTTATTGACGATATTCTGATTTACTTCCGGAGTGATGCGGAGCATGAGAAGCACTTGAGAATAGTGCTGCAGCTTCTGAGAGAGAAGAAGTTGTATGCCAAGATTAAAAAGTGCAAATTTTGGCTTCGGGAGGTCGCATTCTTAGGCCATGTGGTTTCAGCCGTAGTAGTGGCAGTGGACCTGACGAAGATTTATGCCATTTGGGATTGGCCTAGACCTACGACGGTTACTGAGGTCCGGAGCTTTCTGGGCTTAGTAGGTTATTACCGTTGATTTGTGGAGGGCTTTGCGAAGCTATCTACTCCCCTTACCCGATTGATTAGGAAGGGGGTTAGATTTACTTGGACGGAGCAGTGCCGGTAGAGCTTCGAGGAGCTAAAAAGGAGACTGATATCAGCACCAATCTTAGCATTGCCAGTGATGGGAGATGGATTTGTGATTTATAGTGATGCCTCTCACAGCGGGCTGGGTTGTGTACTGATGCAGCACGGTAAGGTAATTGCCTATTCTTCACGGCAATTGAAAGATTATGAGAGAAATTACCCTACTCACGATCTAGAGTTGGCAATGGTCATGTTTGCTCTGAAGTTGTGGCGGCACTATCTCTACGGCGAGCACTACGAGATCTCTACCGACCATAAAAGCTTGAAGTATCTGTTCACTCAGAAGGAACTGAACCTGAGACAATGCCGGTGGTTGGAGTTATTAAAGGATAATGATGTGAGTATCCTGTATCATCCCGGTAAGGCCAATGTAGTGGTAGATGCCTTGAGTAGAAAGGCAGTACAGAATCTAGGTTTGTTGATCACACGACAGGCACCGCTAATTGAGTAGATGAGGCGACTACAGATTGAGGTGGTATCCCCTGGGGTCTCTGCTAGACTTATGTCTCTGGTTGTACAGCCCACTCTGTTGGACAGGATTAGAGAGGGACAGAGTGGGGACCCCCATTTGGTGAGGATTAAAGAGCAGGTCCAGAGTGATCAGATAGGAGAGTTTTCAGTAGATGCTTCGGGAGTACTGCGGTACAGGGACCGAGCTTGTGTGCCTGTGGATTCTGAGATTCGAGAACAGATTTTGAGAAAGGTCCATTATACACCTTATACCATTCATCCTAGTGGGACTAAAATGTATAAGGACCTCAAGGCATATTTTTGGTGGAGTGGTATGAAGAGAGACATTGGGAGATTCGTGGCTCACTGCTTAACTTGTCAGCAAGTAAATACTGAACATCGTATACCAGCTGGCAAGTTATAGAGTCTTCCAATCCCTGAATGGAAATAGGATCATATCACCATGGATTTTATTGTGGGACTACCGAGAGCACAGAGTGGAGCAGACACGGTATGGGTAGTCGTGGATAAACTTACCAAGTCCGCTCACTTCCTACCTGTAGAGATGACCTGGACATTGGAGCGACTTGCTTAGTTGTACCTAGACGAAGTGGTGAGGTTACACGGTGTACCTGCTTGGATCGTATCAGATAAAGACCCGAGATTTGTCTCGCATTTTGGAAGAGTCTACAGACGGCTTTAGGGACACAGCTCCGGTTTAGCACAGCATTCCACCCACAGGAGGGTGGCATCAACACCTAGGATTGGTTGAGTTTGCTTACAACAACAGCTATCAAGCGAGCATTCAGATGGCTCCGTTCAAGGTGTTGTACGGACGCAGGTGTCGGTCGCCCCTATATTCGAGTGACGTGGGTGAGAGGAGGACTTTGGGACCTAATATACTGCAGGAGGCAGAGGAAAAGGTCAGATTAGTACGGAGACATCTTGAGACCGCCCAAAGTCGACAGAGGAGCTATACTGATACTCGACGGCGAGACTTAGAGTTTCAGGTTGGCGATCATGTCTTTTTAAAAGTCTCGCCTTCGAAGGGACTCCAGAGATCTGGCATTCGTGGGAAGCTCAGTCCCCGTTTCATCGGACCCTTTGATGTACTAGAGAGTGTAGAATACCGAGATTTTGGATAGCGCACCGACCTCGCATGATGGCGTGACGCGAAGAAACGCCTTGAGCATGTCCCATATGTGCCTTCAGATGAGTTTGAGTTGATTCGGAATCAACGCGAAAGCCCCAGCTTGATTCGGAGTTTTCCGGGCATTGTCCGCCGTTAGAGGACCGGTTTCAGGGAAGCCTCGACTTCACAGTGGAGTGCAGAAATTTTGGAAAAAAAAGAGCTTTGGACACGTGTATTTTCAGATTACAGCGGGGTTCGGGAGGTTCTGGGCCGGTGCGGAGACCCCGAAGTCAAAAAGTGACTTGGAGTTGGCTAATTTGGAATTAATTAATTAATTTATTCTTTAATGGGAATTTTAGTCTATGGGGTAAAGGCTTAAGAGAGAGGGAGTTAGTGAAAGAAAAAGAGAATGGGTTTGGAATTGAGGGGTGAGTTGAGATATTTGTTAGTGGAGCATTAATTGAGGCCAGGTGCTTTAATTATAGCCAACTACCACCTCTACTACAATGCATCCCCTCATTAAATTGCCTCCACGTCATCATCTCCACTACTTGTGAAACAGGGGAAATGGAAGAAAGCAGAGGAAGTGGAGAAGTGGGAAGATGAAGGTTGAAATGAGAGCTGTTGGCGGGAAGCGGCTGTTAGTAGCCAAAGGAGCCGTGTGGAGCGAGCGGAGCGCACGCGTCGAGCTCCGTCAGGTTTGTGCAGTTTGTTTTTGTAGAGAGTTGGTTCTTTTGTTTTGTTGGTGTTGTGGGCGGCTGCTGCACGCGCGCAACATGGCGAGCGCGCAGCAGAAGCGCCGAGCAGTTTGGAGCGTGGCGCACGCGGCTGGCAGCAGTGCTGCGCGGGGGCATTGGGGCGCCGCGCGCATTAGGGCCCTGCGCGGCCTGGCGCGGGCGCCTGGGCGCCGCTCGACAGAGCGGGCGCACTAGGGCCCCGCGCGGCCTGGCGCGGGCGCCTGGGCGCCGCTCGACAGGGCGGGCGCACCAGGGCCCCGCGCGGCCTGGCGCGGGCCCCCTGGGCGCCGCTCGACAGAGCGGCCGCGCCAGGGCCTCGTGCGGCCTGGCGCGGGCCCCCAAGCGCCGCTCGACAGAGCGGGCGCACCAGGGCCTGCGCAGCCTCGTGCAGCGCGCCTGGGCGCCGCTCCCCGCGCAGCCTGGGTGCACCAGCGCACCGCCAGGGCGCCGCACTGCTGTATGCGCGCGCGCGGCAGGCCCTGGCGGCGCGCGCACAGCAGGCCCTGTCGGCGCGCAGGCTGCAGCAGCGCGGCGCACTAGTTGGGGCCGCCGCATCGTGCAGCGCGCTTGGGCGCGCGGCGTGCTACCGTCGGGGCTGGTTTTGCCCCGAATGTGAGTGTGATTTGTGTTTGCCTTTATTGATAATTTTTCTTTGCGTCCTTTTCTGTTTGGTTCAGAGCTGCCTTGCGCGCATGTGTCCTGGTGCTGCGCAAGCTGTTGGAGCCGGTGGTGGACGACGCAGCGGAAGCTCCATCTGTTTGTGCTGTTGGTGAGGGGTGGTCTTTTAGGGGAACCTTGGTCTTGTGGGTGCTGGAGCTTGGCATGGAGTGAACTGTAGAGAGCAAACAAATTATGGTTTATTGTGGATAAGTGGCATTAATTTAATTAATGTGTTAATTGGAACACTTAGTGGGATGTTTGAATGCTTGGGAGTGTTGTGAGCTTATATTGAAGTGTGCTGAGGATTTTTGTAAGTGTAATCAGGATAATTGAGTGAGGATTTTTGGTGATTGCTGTATGGTGACCTGCTAGTATGCTGATGGACTTGTTAATGCTTTGAAGCTTGTAAAGGTGGTTGTGGATTTATGTATTTGCTTATGTGAGCATGTATTAATTTAAGTGTAAACAATTTAATTTGTGATGGACTCAAGGTGGGCAGATGCTTAATGATTGATGCTTGGATGGATTCAAGGTGCACTTTAGCCTTTCTTTGTGCTGTGAGTTAGTTGTGGGTGAACGGGGTGTGTGCAGATTTTTGTAGCGGACTCGAAGGTTTTTCTTGAGCTTCCGGGGGATCTTTCCGGGTTCGCGGCGGTGTGCGCGCGCGTGGCACGATTTTCGAGGTTCCGTCAGCTTAGGAATTCGGCACTTCCCCGACTTCAGCGTATGCCTGCGGAAAGCGTTTCAGGTGGGTTGGAATTTCTCCAAAATTTATGGAATGCCCTCTAAAGCTTCTGTAAGCATATTGATCATGTTAGTTTACCTGTTTTATGCTTATTAAATCTGTTAACTGCCTAGAAAATTGTAGGAATATTTTTCTGAGCCCCATTATTTTTTTAGCATGATCTAGAGACCATTCGACACTAGATGGCATATTTTTTTCTTGAGATTCGGGACCTATCTGGACCTTCATAGTGATTTGGTAACCGATTTTAAATGAAACTCAGATTTTTAAAGGGTTTTTAAATATTTGGAGTATTATGAATGGTCCAGGTAGATCGAGGTGCATGTATACTCGTGCCGGGGGGCCGAGTAGATTTTTAGAGCATTGTGAGATGACTTTCTAGTGTCATGAGAGAGTTTTAGCATTGTTCCAATTCGGGGGCGGAAGCTATGGGCGGCTATGCCTGCAGCCTGTTCTTGTTTGATAGGGTTGTAGGTGGCAGTCGTTCAGAATTTCCAGGCCTCCCGTGTGAGACTTTGAGAATTTTTTTCCCTGATTGGTTTACTCTAGATCATGGGTCGTGTTTTGATTTAGTGGTGGAGATGGTTCTCCCACTTAGCTTTGAGAGTTTTAGGGGTTCTGGCAGATCGAGTCATGGAGGTTTCCCGACTTAGCCATGGGTCGTGCATCATCAGATCGAGTCGTTGAGGATTCTCCGACATAGCTGTGAGAGTGTTTGGGCTATTCATGTTTGAGTCGAGTTTCTGTTCCGACTGAGTTGTGCGTTCGAGCTTTGTGATACCGATCTGTTTGATCGTGGACTATAGCCTGCATGTGCCGCTTATGAGACAGTGATACAGATGAGATACTTGAGTTCGGTGGGGTCGCTCCCCTCGAGCTACCACCCGGGTGTGTGTGATGATACCGAGCCTGACGAGGCTGCGATGATGCGACTAGTTGATACACTAGAGTTCGCTTGTGATAGTCCGTGTGGGACGCCCTACGTAAGTCCCGTCCCAGTGAGGATGAGGTGGCAGTAGGTTTGGCGCAGGCTTGACTGGACCCTATGAGGCAGTCATTGAGATTGGGTGACATTGAGAGAGTGATGGCATAGCATGTTCTTAGATGGTTATCCTTTGAGCATTGATACTGAGGCATCTTAGCAGTAGAGAGTGTATGCATATCGTATTATTGGTAGAGTTTCTTTTTGAGTTTTATGATTGGGACTTTCTAGCTGTAGTTTTCTATTCAGCTTACCATTATTTATCTGTCTACCTATCTATCTGCATACCTATCTATTTTGCCTCCAGTGGACTTAGTGGGCATACCGTGGATATTGGGACGGTACCCACTGAGATCTGCCTTCTGCAGTAGATCTCACACCCGCTGCGGTGACAGGTTTGAGGCAGCTGCTCCAACTTGGTTCGTGCGGAGACAGCAGATCGAGGTGAGGACGTGGCCGAGTAGTTCCTTACCAGCTTTTGGGTCAGAGGTAGATGTACCCTGTTAGTTTCATATTTCCACTTTTGTACTGAGAGGGTGAGGATTGTATCTTTATTTATTTTTTTTCCTTTGAGGACCTTCGTATTATTGGGAATTTGTTTTTTTTTTCTGATTTACAGTGTAGCTTTTGATTTATAGTTTTAGCTTTGATACATGTTTTTAGTTCTAGTTCTGACTTGCAGGGTAGACGCTTCGTCTGTGCGGCAGTTTCCGCACAGACGGCGGATCTGTTGGCGTGCCCGGGTCGCAGTTCGACCCCGGGGCGTGACAGATTTAGGTGGTATCAGAGCCTAGGTGTGTAGGTCATTGAGGACTTAGGGACCCTAGGCTATTGGATGGACAGTAGGATGACTATCGTGAGAGACGAGACTTTAGCGAGAGTCCTGATTGAGTTTGTACCTCCCCCGGAGGATTGGGGCAAGTGATTTTACATGTTATTTCTCTAAAGATGATTATGTTGGCTGCAGACAACATAATACTTTAGTATGGGTAACATGTTCTAGACTTTCGCTTGATTGGGTCGAGAGAGTTTTGGTCCTAATGTTTGTTCTGTTGCAGTGATTTTCGGTGCTTTCAAGATGCCGTGCAGCGGCGAGGGTGTTTTCGACCTGGAATGAGGAGCCCGAACAGCGGGAGGCTGAATGAACAGAGCAGAGTGAGGACGGAGAGAAGGGTCCTGAGTAGCCCTGATGTTGAGGCGATGCGGCGCCAGGAAGAGAACATGGAGCGCGCGATGCGCATGCTTGGATCGAGAGGATCTCCCGGAGTACTGCCAGTAGTACCTCCGGCTGGGACATCGTCGACTTCGACCCAGATCGCACTGTGGATGGTGCAGAAGCAGCGAGAGGTTGCTGACCGGTTATTTACTTCATCCAGTTCCATCCCTGCAGAATTCGGGATAGAGTTTGGAGCCTTGGGAGGCCGAGAACTGGATCGCTGCTATGGAAGAGCTGTTCGAGGATTTGTTCGTCCAGGAGAAGCGTCAGGGCGCTTGTTTATGCACTCTTGGATAAGGACGCCGAGAGTTGGTGGCGTTGAGTTCGTCCTGCTGGACCACCGGGAGCGCATAGGATGACCGGGAGCGAGTTTCTGCGGTTGTTGAGCAGAGTACCCCCCCCCCCCCCCCCCCCCCTTGTCACCAGGATGAGGCTTAGAGGTTGACTTGTTGAGAGGGGACTGCATCTGGATATCTATTTCTTTGTACATTCTCGGCGAGTGCCGACTTTAGATGCAGCGATTGTGCA
>CM054938.1:21940431-21987107 GCA_029168755.2 Tillandsia fasciculata | reverse complement strand
GTGGTCTTCCAAAATTGTTGGAAAGGGAACGGTAGCTATTCCAGATGGCCCGGTTCTAGATAATGTGTTATTTGTTCATGGCCTTAAGACTAACCTCATAAGCATAAGTCAACTGTGTGATAGTGGTTATTCAGTTAATTTTTCATCTGATAAATGCACTGTAACTGACATGAACCATGCTTTCTTTTTAAAGGGGGTTAGATCAGAAAACAATTGTTATGTAGTTCCTTCTAAGATTTCTGAAAAATGTAACCTAGCATCTTTGAAAAATGAAACACTTTGGCATGAAAGGCTAGGTCACATAAACTTTAAGGAACTTGCTAGAATTTCAAACAAAGATGTGGTCAAGGGGGTTCCGAAACTTTCTTTTGAACAAAACCTTGTGTGTGGCGGTTGCCAAAAGGGAAAACAGTCTAGGACTGCACACAAGAACTTGAACCACATAGGTACAAAACGGCCTTTGGAACTTTTGCATATGGACTTAATGGGGCCAACTCGTCAACCATCTCTGGGAGGTAAATGGTATATTTTCTTGTTGGTTGATGATTTTCTAGATATACTTGGGTAGCATTCTTAAAAGAAAAAGCTGATACCTTTGATTCTTTTCTCGAAATCTGCAATCGTATTATGATTGAAAAGAATGAAAGGATTACTCGAGTTAGGAGTGATAGAGGTGGGGAATTCATAAATTCCAAATTCATTGATTTTTGCACTTCTAATGGCATTAAACATGAATTCTCGCACCTTACACACCTCAACAAAATGGTGTAGTCGAGCGCAAAAACAGGGTCGTACAGGAAATGGCACGTGTTATGCTTCACAGCCGGAACTTACCTTTTTATTTTTGGGCTGAAGCGGTGAACACTGCTGTTTATGTTATCAATCGCGTGTATTTGCGCCCGGGGACTTTGAATACACCATATGAACTTTGGTTTTGTAGAAAACCTAACATCAAATATTTTCGCATCTTTGGGAGTCGGTGTTTTATTTTACGTGATCGTGAGAATCTTGGAAAATTTGACTCTCGAAGTGACGAAGGGATTTTCTTAGGTTATTCTACAAACAGCAGAGCATATCGAGTTTTTAACTTAGAATCTAAGACGATCGTAGAATCGATAAATGTTAAGGTAGATGAAGCTTTTCACTTTGAATCTGAAAAATCTACCCTCGATATCTCTCTTGATGATGATACACCTGCTAATGCATCTTCTTCTAACAATTCTTTCGATAATAATGTTGATGCATCTAACGGTTCTTCAAGCTTATCTGATGTGCAGGAATCATCTCGTGTACCTCCGCCTACTCCTCTACCTCAAACGTTACGCATCTCCAAGGATCACCCTGAATCGAACATCATTGGAGATCCACAAGAAGGAGTTAGAACACGGAGACAATTGGTTTGCGGATTTGCATGCTATGTATCTCAAATCGAACCAAAGAATGTTGATGAAGCTCTCCAAGATGATTACTGGATTAAAGCAATGCAGGAAGAGCTCCATCAATTCGAGCGAAACAAAGTCTGGGAATTGACGAAGCCTCCGAAGCAACACAATGTGATAGGTACCAAATGGATCTTCAAGAACAAGAAAAACGAAGAAGGTACTATCATCAGGAACAAAGCAAGGTTAGTTGCTCAAGGCTACTCTCAAGTAGAAGGTATAGACTTTGATGAAACTTTCGCCCCTGTAGCTAGACTCGAGTCCATTCGTATATTGTTTGCGATCGCTTGTCATTTTAAAATCAAATTATTTCAAATGGACGTTAAGAGCGCCTTTTTAAATGGATTTTTAAATGAGGAAGTTTATGTAGCTCAACCGAAAGGTTTTGTGGATCATAAACTACCTAACCATGTTTTTCGTCTGAAAAAGGCTCTTTACGGTCTGAAACAAGCACCGCGAGCATGGTACGAAAGGTTGACAAAGCACCTTTTGGAAAAGGGCTACACTCGAGGGGGAGCTGACAGGACTCTCTTTGTGAAGCATTATCAAAACAATTTCATAGTTGCTCAAATCTATGTCGATGACATTGTTTTTGGAGCAACAAGAGATAATGATGCTTCTAAATTCGCGGAGACCATGGAAAGCGAATTTGAGATGTCCATGATGGGCGAATTGAATTATTTTCTTGGATTACAAGTTAAACAAAACGATGAAGGAATTCACTTGTGTCAATCCAAGTATGCACTGGAGTTGGTCAAAAAGTTTGATCTTGAAAATTCTAAGGATTTTCCGACTCCAATGGGAACTAGCCATAAGGGACTTGGAAGTGAATCACAAAGTGAGAATGTAGACGAGAAACTGTACCGCAGTATGATTGGAAGTCTACTATATCTCACGGCTAGTCGCCCGGATATATCCTTCAGTGTTGGGATTTGTGCGAGATATCAATCAGCACCGAAGGAGGTTCACCTGAAAGCGGTGAAACGGATCATCCGGTATATCAAAGGTACAATCAATTTCGGAATTTGGTATCCTATGGGAACGACTTTGGATATTGTTGGATACTCAGATGCCGATTGGGCTGGATCGGTGGATGACCGGAAAAGCACGAGTGGTGCATGCTTCTATCTTGGCCACTGCCTTGTTGCATGGCACAGTAAAAAGCAGAACTGCATAGCACTCTCGACTGCCGAAGCGGAGTACATTTCTGCAGGAAGTTGTTCAACCCAATTGATTTGGATGAAAAGCGTGTTGAGCGATTTCCGGATTTCAACATCTTCGGTAACCATTTTATGTGACAACACTAGTGCTATTAACATTTCAAAAAACCCTGTGTTGCACTCTAGAACAAAACATATTGAACTTAGATATCATTTTCTTAGAGAGCTAGTTGAATCAAACATTCTTCAACTGTCATATATTTCAACTGAGGATCAATTAGCTGACATCTTAACAAAACCTTTGGATCAAAAACGTTTTATTCACTTGCGTAAAGCAATTGGCATGCTTTCCTTGAAAAACTCTTTTTGAAACCTTTGCTTAGATTAGGTTTTGTTTTTGTTTTGTTTTGTTTTGTTCTTTATCTATGTTCTGTACATAGCACACTAATTGAGCATAAATCATAATTGACTTTAATTGCATCCTTTTATGCATTTAGAAATTTATTATGCTTTTGATGTCATAATATTTCAATGTTGCAATGATCATTTACGTTAATTAAACCATCTTTTAAGTGATCAAAGTCAATTTCTCTCTCAATGATCTCTTGGTATAGTCATTATCATATTTGATTGCTTAGTCGAGTATGAATTCGAGATCAATGGTTTGGTTGAATACCTTATATATTAAATAATTGATAGCCAATTGAGGGGGAGTCAATGAAATGTAAAATGCTCAAAAGATGTGGAAAGAGTTACATCCCAATGAGGAGTGTGAAAACTACCACCACATGGAGAAAATAAAAAAAAAAAGATACTCCATGAATGAAAAGCAAATTTTTGTTTTGAAAATTGTTGATGAAATTCATATTGAAATACTTGACTCAGTCGTATTTCATGGTTGGTATAAGGTGGGATTTTTAGTAAAAGATGCTCAAAGAGCCACTCCTTCAACAGATTGTCTAGATATATTATCTAACTTATCTGGGATTTCAAACATCTATTGATCTTGGTACTTCATTTTCTTTACTGAAATTGATGATTTGATAAAGGCATTACACATAAGATCAGGATAGATGTAATTGAAGTTGTTCAACTTTAAGTGTTTTAACTTTCGTAAATTTTCGTTTCATTTTTGGATATTTTTGATAGATTTTGCATAATCTATTTCTTGTTGTATGAAACGATGCCATTTGTTTAAAGTTGACATGGTAAAGTGCTTACATACTTTTTCTGGATTTTATTGTGTTTTTCTAAATTTTTCTGAAGAAAAAGGTGTAGCCGATCCGGATCGGAGCAAGTGATCCGGATCCCGAACGCAGGATTTTTCCTGCGGGTAGCCGATCCGGATCACATTCTCGGCCGATCCGGATCACGGCTAGGGTTTATATAGAAACATACAGATTCTTGATTTCTTTACCCTAATCTCTGGTTTTCAAGCCTCTAGAGTTTCTCTCTCTAGATTTCTTGCTTCTTGGTGCTTCAAAACTCAAAGTTCTTCGGATTCAAGTAAGTTTTCATGATCAAAACTCGGTTTTTCACAGTTTTTATGGTTTTTCATCAAACGTGAGTTGAAAAATTGGAACTTTTTCGTTTGTGAATGGTTTTTGATCAAATTTCTTTTGAAATAAGAACTCTGGGTCAATTAGTTTTGCTTTTATGCTGGGATTTTACTTGATTAACGAGTTTTTAGGCTTCGATTTCTAAAAATTCGGTTTTAGGGCATAAAAGAGGAATTTTTGTAAATCATGGAATTGATCTATTTTTAAAATTCTTTTTGGAAAACTAATTTGATTCTTGGCTTCTCTACATGATTATGATTGTCTAGGTACAATGTTTTCAAATTTTTCAAAATTGACAATTTTTCATATGTTCTTGAGTTGGTTTCACAGGACACTTTCTAAACTCAAAGCACTAGAATCAATGGCATTCTCCTGGTTGATTCTGTTACTGGTCGCAATGATGCCCGGGAGGTCATCTGTTAAAGAAAAACAGGCGTCTCAACTCGAGACAAACCAACGAAGCCAATGAAGACAGCTCAGATTACGATACAGAAGAATGGGACGAATTCTTCAAGGATGTTCAGCGAAAAATTGATGAAGAGGACAGGAAATTCACCAAAGGAAAGAGACTTATGAAATCTGCCTCCACGACCAGACAATATACAAGAAGAAGAAATGTTCAAAGAAGTACGAGTCAGCATAGTGGGCCTCTCACCAGAGCACGCTCACTTTCTGGAATTCTGCAAACTGAATCACCATGGACTGCAGGACCAGATGCACCATCTGCATCTAGACAGCGTCCATCTTACTCAAAGACACAGACAACTGAGACAGAGATTTTAGAATCGATTTGTCAGGAACAACACCGACTCTCTGCTACACAAGACAGAATATCGAAAGAGCTTCAGCAGATCTCTTCTGAACACAAGAAGATCAAGAAGAAGTACTCAAATTTTAAGAATTTGCTTAAAGGGATTTTGAGCAAGCTGAGCTGGACTAGTTCAGATTCTTCAGACTGAGCCGCACCTTCTGTTCACCTTGTCTACTTTAGTTCTTAGGTTTCAGGACGTGTGTTTTTTCTCTTCTTTTAGTTTAGTTTTCAGTTTGTGCATACTATTAGGACTTTATGTTTCTTTACTCTCCTTACATATTGTAGCTCATGCTACGTTTTGGCTTTGTTTTGTGACAAAAAGGGGGAGAGAGTGAGAGAGTTAGAAAGAACTCTGAACAATGAATGACTGTGAATATCGATGATATCAAGGTAAGTATGAACCTCAACTCAACTTTGGTTTTTCTTTTGTGATTTGTGGCATGCTTCTATACTAACTATTCGACTAACTATTTGGGCATGTAATATGACTAACAAGTTGATGTTGGACTAACATACTTTGACATTTGGTTTTCAACTGCTTAGAAGATATGTTGGTTTTTAACTATGATTCTTTTACATATCTGAATTTTTCAAATGTCATGATGAGACTAAACTCTATCTCTGTATTTGGTTTTGTATGTTTCAATTCTTGAGGTATCTAACGAATTTGTTTGTCAAGAATGTTTTCTGTGTGCAGAGATTACAGATGTCTAAGTCTAGAGTCTGTTCTAGGAGTTTATCTCATGTTTTTAATTTCTGGAACTCTTTTGTAAATTTTTGTTGTATGGTGATAGCAACAAAAATATTCTTTTTGAATTTTCTTTGTGGATTTGTGTTTTGTCACGAAACCGCCAAAGGGGGAGATTGTTACGGAATTTGAGTTGGCGTATTTCGTGAATGTATTAAGTCTTGAAGATTGAAGATGAAGAAACTTTGGATCGTATACCTCAATCTCAAGAAAGAAGAATTCAAAAGGATCAGGTACGTTTAACTAAAGAATTTTGATGATCCGAATACTTCTTATAGTGTAGAAACACCTGGAAGAGGTTTTAATTGCTTATTCATCAAAAACTGGACATGGGACATGTTCAGGATCCGGATCGTGGCTTTCAATCCGGATCCCGAAAGGTGTTTGTTCATACACTGGTTCAATCCGGATCGCAGCACTCTCTGATCCGGATCCCGAACACTAGTTTTACCTGTGTGCTTCTTCGATCCGGATCAGGAATTGCAATCCGGATCCCGAACATGATGTTCTGGTAAAACTGTATGAACGATCCGGATCGGTGACTACGATCCGGATCCCGAACAGGCAATTTTCTGGAAATCGTGGTTTGTGCTTCTGCAATCCGGATCGCCAGATCCAATCCGGATCGCCGTCGGTAAATCTTTCCAGAAAAGGCTGTTTTTGATCCGAATATTCTTCCTAGGGTTTCTAACCTATAAATAGCCCTTCCATTTCATTTCTAGGGCATCCGCAATAGATCGGCTGGTTAAGAAAAGATAGCCGAAAAGAAAAATCCACATATAGAGAAGAACGGAAATCATAGATCTATTCTATGGTTCTTCATCTATATTGATTGATTTGATTCTAGGTTTTCCATACTCACATTTTGAGTAGAATCAAATCAATGAATACTTAGATGGTATTTCCGATCTATCTTTAATCTAAGTATTCGGCGGATCATCACCACCCAAACAAACAACGATTTATCCCAAAATCGGCGCGTGGACTCGCGTGGCCTTGTGGATTCAAGGTGTTATCGCTCTCGTGGATTCGGAGCGAGGTGCGTTCGTGGATTCGAAGCGTGCCATTGGGTGAAGACCGTGGATTCGGTTGGACGTCGTGGATTCGACGTTGGACGCTGTGGATTCAGCGTTGGGCGCGGATCGTGGATTCGAGAAGCGTCGTGGAGCGAGCGGAGAAGATCTACTAGGAGCGTATGGTAAGAGGTTGAGTCGTCAGTGAGTACGCTATATCACCTTGTACGCGTGTTAATTCTAGTGGATTTCGCCGTGTTATCGGTCCCGTGGTTTTTTACTCCGGTTTGGAGTTTTTCCACGTAAAAATCTTGTGTGTTCTTTTATTTTTCCGCATTGGGTTTTATCGCACAATGATTTTTTGAGTGTTTATTGTTTACACCTATTCACCCCCCTCTAGGTGTTTTTTCCCCTATTAGATCCTTATTAACCTAAACCCATCATGGACTCCTGACCGACATGCGCATTCAGGTGGGTTGAATTTTCCTCCAAGTTTGCGGACTTCTTTCTAATTCTAGTATGATAGAACTCAGCATGCTAGTATAGGTGCTATTACTGATGTATCTTGTTATTATTGGAATTATGGAACTTAACTAGCACCCTATTATTTATTGCATGATGTTGACCAGACTTGTAGAAAAACTTCACTTGGGCTAGTTGTTGTATTTTGACATCCCTACACACTTTTATTGCTTTTTTATTCAGTGTTTCTCCTCGCCCGGACAGTCGGCCGAGTAGTCGGGGTAGTATAGGGTGCATATTGCGCTCATGCCGGGGGGCCGAGTGGAGTCTGGTAGTTGAGGTCAGATCTATACTAGAGTTAGGGAGCCGTGGGTAAACAGTGATCCCAAGCCGTGGAGTTTCCGGCTGATGTTGTTAGTGATTGATTGCGGTTATTATCGATCTGATTGATCGTGGATTGGACTATTGCCTGCATGAGCTATATGGAGCTCAACAGAGATACGCGGATACTTACTCGGTGGGGTCGCTCCCCTCGAGTGCCGCTCCGGAGCTGGGCCTGTTACTTTGCTATTGCGACTTGTCGACGCAGTCCGAGTGGGACCCCCTACGTAAATTTCGTCCCTGTTGGGATGTGTGGTAGTAGGTTGGCACAGGTTTGACTGGACCCTATGTGGCAGTCAGTATGATTGGGTTGACTGAGCATATCGAGTAGATGCATTTTATCATCTGGATCATTCTTTGAGCGTAATAGATAGAGGCATGATAGCTGTAGAGTTATTTTTAGTTATTTATTATCTTTACTGCATTGTTATCTTATGCCTTTAGTAGACTTAGTGGGCAGACCGTAGTCTTGGAGACGGTACCCACTTAGAACTATTGTTTAATGTAGTTCTCACACCCGCTGCGGTGTTGTTGCAGAGGCATCTACTCTTGTACCTACCCCTACTGTTGCCGCTTCTTCTGATCGAGGTAAGGGCATGGTCGAGTAGTTCCCTTCCCTACAGTTGGAGAGTTATAGTGGTACCCCAGTAGACTGATTTACTGTATTGGACAGTCTGGGTCTTATTGTATATTTATTTTGGGAGTTGAACTTTTTGTATTATTACTTCTGAGAGTTGTATTTTGGAGTGAATCTTGTATTATGAGGATTAGATTTGTACTATTTTGGAGTTGTACCCTTTTGTATTCCGTAGTTACTTTCCGCTCTGATATCTGTATAGTGGTTAGTATTATCCTTTGCAAGTTAGTCGTTTCGTCTATACGGGGTATCCCGTATGGGCGGCGGATTTATTGGCGGGCCCGGGTCACAGCCTCGACCCCGGGGCATGACAGATTAGAGTGGTATCAGAGCCTAGGATGTTGCAGACTGTGGACTTAGAAACCCTTGGCTTGTGATTGGACCCTAGGATGACTCATGTGAGAGCCGTGATTGTTAGCGAGAGTCCTGATTGACTTTCTTAACTCTCCCAAGGGATGAGATGAGTGATTGACATGTCTTCTCTCGGTGAGCGACTATGTTAGCTGCATACAACATAGTGCTACAAGAGGAGGGACATGCCTTAGACTTTCGCCAGATTGGGTCGAGCGTTATTTTGGTTTTGACCATCTTCTTTTGTTACAGGTGTGCACGATGCCTCCACGACGCAGGATGCTGACGCGTTCTCAGCCTTCATCCTCCGATGAGCCTGAGCGCGAGGAGTCAGGGCAGGACCAGCAGAGTGAGTTCCAGGTGTTACGGGCCCAGATGGAGCAAATGTCGGAGGCTGTTCGACGCCAGGAGAAGGCGTCCTGATGCCAGGAGGAGGCCATGGGCCGAATGATGCGCCTGCTGGATCAGAGGGCGCAGCCAGTTGTAGCACCACCCGAGAGTTCACCAGTTCCTTCTTCCCCTGCAGCGAAACCCCCTGTTGTACCAGCAGTGCCTGTGGCCCGAAATGGGCCGACTGTCAGTGGAGAGGCACCGAGACCGGGAGGGCAGTTATCCCCGGAAGAGCAGAGAAATGTCGTGGACCGCTTGATGAAGTTTTGCCAGCTTGACCCGCCTCGTTTCTCTGGGCGGAGTTTGGAGCCGTAGGAGGCGGAAGCTTGGATTACGGCTATGAAACGACTTTTTGAAAGCCTGTTCATTGAGGAATACGGCTATGGAGCGACTTTTTGAGAGCCTGTTCATTGAGGAACGGTTTTAGGTGCTTTTGGCGACCAACTTTTTGGAGCACAATGTCAAGGCATGGTGGCGCTGAGTGCAACCTGTTGGTCCGCCTGGGACCCAATTGCTTACGTGGGCGGAGTTTCGTAGTCTTCTTCTTAGAGCATTTCTCCCCGAGAGCGTCAGACAGAAGCTAGAAGAGGATCTAAAAAATCTCCAGCAGGGAAGCCGTTCAGTGCAGGCGTACATTGTAGATTTCAATCGGCTACTGAACAGTGTACCACATGCGGCCAGAGATGAGGCACACCAGATCTATATGTTCGAGCGAGGACTGCGTAGGGATATTTATCAGTTTGTGCGGTCACTCAGGTTACAGACTTTGGATGCTTCGATGGAGCAGGCACTATATATTGAGCGCGGGGAGGCAGTGATGGAGTAGGTGAGTCTTGCCCCCGTAGTGACTTTTGGGGCAAAGCGCCCAGCTCCTGTTGATGGGGGACAGACGAGCCGGCAGGGGCCTCCGAGACCTCTACGATTTCACTTGCCGGGTAGTGGGTTTCAGGGGCGCCAGAGATCTGGTAGATCCCGTCAGCAGCAGCGGCGACAGCCACCATAGCAGCAGCGGCGTCAGGACAGATGTGTCATTTGCAGAGGACCGCATTCACTGCGGCAATGTAGTCAGGGTCAGGGTCGGTACTACTGCTGCGGTTAGACCGGGCACTTCCAGTCCGCTTGCCCTAGAGCAGGATTTCCGGCACCGTTGACAGCTTCAGCTCCCCCCGTACCACTTCAGATGGCCGGACCACCCTTGACTTATAGCATGCCAGATCGAGCTTCCTCCTCGAGACAGCCGGAGCAATGGCTGCCAGCGCCGAGTGGGCGAGTTTACGCAACACAGGTCGAGGATGCTACAGCGACAGACCATGTCGTCGCAGGTATTATTTTGATTTCAGCTGCTCGTGCCAGGGCTCTTTTTGATACCGGTGCTTCACATTCATTTATTAGTAGAGCATTTACATCCCTACATGGTCTAGAGATAGATTCTTTATCACATGCATTAGAGGTTCGGATTTCAGATCATATTTTGCATGTCGAGGAGTACTATAGGGCTTGCCCAGTGCAGTTGGGATCTTGGATCTTGCCAGCAGACTTGCTTGTCTTACGGTAGCTCCAGGATTTTGATGTTGTAATTGGTGTAGATTGGTTGTCGCGGTATTTTGCTACCATCGACTGCAGAGCGAGGACAGTGACACTCCGAGAGCCCGGACAGGAGGAGTTCATCTACAGAGGCTGCCAAAGTACGCTGTTCGTAGCGACTATTTTTTCGACGAGGGCTAGGCGGATGATGAGTCGAGGTTGCACCGTTTTGCTGACGACTATTGTTGAGGTGCCTATGGCGGCATCGGGACTTGAGGATATCCCTATCGTCCCGAGTTCCCGTATGTGTTTCCCTCTGAGTTGATGACTATGTCGCCGGAGAGAGAGATAGAGTTTGTGATTGACGTGGTTCCAGGAACCGCGCCAATCTCGAAGGCATCTTATCGGATGGCACCTGTTGAGTTGAGGGAGTTAAAGGCACAGTTACAGGATCTGATGGATAGGGGTTTTGTTAGACCTAGTATATCTCCGTGGGGAACGCTGATTTTGTTTGTGAAGAAGAAAGATGGATCGCTTATATTGTGTGTGGATTACAGAGAGCTGAACAAAGTGACCATCCGGAACAAGTATCCTCTACCGCGGATTGATGATTTTTTTGATCAGCTGCAGGGAGCTTCAGTATTTTTGAAAATCGATCTCTAGTCCGATTACCACCAGCTCAGAGTGAGGGCCGAGGACATATCCAAGACGGCTTTTAGATCCCGGTTTGGGCATTATGAGTTCACAGTGATGCCTTTTGGATTGACTAATGCCCCTGCCGCATTCATGGATTTAATGAACCTGATATTCTAGCCGTATTTGGATCATTTTGTCGTGGCATTTATTGACGATATTCTGATTTACTTCCGGAGTGATGCGGAGCATGAGAAGCACTTGAGAATAGTGCTGCAGCTTCTGAGAGAGAAGAAGTTGTATGCCAAGATTAAAAAGTGCAAATTTTGGCTTCGGGAGGTCGCATTCTTAGGCCATGTGGTTTCAGCCGTAGTAGTGGCAGTGGACCTGACGAAGATTTATGCCATTTGGGATTGGCCTAGACCTACGACGGTTACTGAGGTCCGGAGCTTTCTGGGCTTAGTAGGTTATTACCGTTGATTTGTGGAGGGCTTTGCGAAGCTATCTACTCCCCTTACCCGATTGATTAGGAAGGGGGTTAGATTTACTTGGACGGAGCAGTGCCGGTAGAGCTTCGAGGAGCTAAAAAGGAGACTGATATCAGCACCAATCTTAGCATTGCCAGTGATGGGAGATGGATTTGTGATTTATAGTGATGCCTCTCACAGCGGGCTGGGTTGTGTACTGATGCAGCACGGTAAGGTAATTGCCTATTCTTCACGGCAATTGAAAGATTATGAGAGAAATTACCCTACTCACGATCTAGAGTTGGCAATGGTCATGTTTGCTCTGAAGTTGTGGCGGCACTATCTCTACGGCGAGCACTACGAGATCTCTACCGACCATAAAAGCTTGAAGTATCTGTTCACTCAGAAGGAACTGAACCTGAGACAATGCCGGTGGTTGGAGTTATTAAAGGATAATGATGTGAGTATCCTGTATCATCCCGGTAAGGCCAATGTAGTGGTAGATGCCTTGAGTAGAAAGGCAGTACAGAATCTAGGTTTGTTGATCACACGACAGGCACCGCTAATTGAGTAGATGAGGCGACTACAGATTGAGGTGGTATCCCCTGGGGTCTCTGCTAGACTTATGTCTCTGGTTGTACAGCCCACTCTGTTGGACAGGATTAGAGAGGGACAGAGTGGGGACCCCCATTTGGTGAGGATTAAAGAGCAGGTCCAGAGTGATCAGATAGGAGAGTTTTCAGTAGATGCTTCGGGAGTACTGCGGTACAGGGACCGAGCTTGTGTGCCTGTGGATTCTGAGATTCGAGAACAGATTTTGAGAAAGGTCCATTATACACCTTATACCATTCATCCTAGTGGGACTAAAATGTATAAGGACCTCAAGGCATATTTTTGGTGGAGTGGTATGAAGAGAGACTTTGGGAGATTCGTGGCTCACTGCTTAACTTGTCAGCAAGTAAATGCTGAACATCGTATACCAGCTGGCAAGTTATAGAGTCTTCCAATCCCTGAATGGAAATAGGATCATATCACCATGGATTTTATTGTGGGACTACCGAGAGCACAGAGTGGAGCAGACACGGTATGGGTAGTCGTGGATAAACTTACCAAGTCCGCTCACTTCCTACCTGTAGAGATGACCTGGACATTGGAGCGACTTGCTTAGTTGTACCTAGACGAAGTGGTGAGGTTACACGGTGTACCTGCTTGGATCGTATCAGATAAAGACCCGAGATTTGTCTCGCATTTTTGGAAGAGTCTACAGACGGCTTTAGGGACACAGCTCCGGTTTAGCACAGCATTCCACCCACAGGAGGGTGGCATCAACACCTAGGATTGGTTGAGTTTGCTTACAACAACAGCTATCAAGCGAGCATTCAGATGGCTCCGTTCAAGGTGTTGTACGGACGCAGGTGTCGGTCGCCCCTATATTCGAGTGACGTGGGTGAGAGGAGGACTTTGGGACCTGATATACTGCAGGAGGCAGAGGAAAAGGTCAGATTAGTACGGAGACATCTTGAGACCGCCCAAAGTCGACAGAGGAGCTATACTGATACTCGACGGCGAGACTTAGAGTTTCAGGTTGGCGATCATGTCTGTTTAAAAGTCTCGCCTTCGAAGGGACTCCAGAGATCTGGCATTCGTGGGAAGCTCAGTCCCCGTTTCATCGGACCCTTTGATGTACTAGAGAGTGTAGAATACCGGGATTTTGGATAGCGCACCGACCTCGCATGATGGCGTGACGCGAAGAAACGCCTTGAGCATGTCCCATATGTGCCTTCAGATGAGTTTGAGTTGATTCGGAATCAACGCGAAAGCCCCAGCTTGATTCGGAGTTTTTCGGGCATTGTCCGCCGTTAGAGGACCGGTTTCAGGGAAGCCTCGACTTCACAGTGGAGTGCAGAAATTTTGGAAAAAAAAGAGCTTTGGACACGTGTATTTTCAGATTACAGCGGGGTTCGGGAGGTTCCGGGCCGGTGCGGAGACCCCGAAGTCAAAAAGTGACTTGGAGTTGGCTAATTTGGAATTAATTAATTAATTTATTCTTTAATGGGAATTTTAGTCTGTGGGGTAAAGGCTTAAGAGAGAGGGAGTTAGTGAAAGAAAAAGAGAATGGGTTTGGAATTGAGGGGTGAGTTGAGATATTTGTTAGTGGAGCATTAATTGAGGCCAGGTGCTTTAATTATAGCCAACTACCACCTCTACTACAATGCATCCCCTCATTAAATTGCCTCCACGTCATCATCTCCACTACTTGTGAAACAGGGGAAATGGAAGAAAGCAGAGGAAGTGGAGAAGTGGGAAGATGAAGGTTGAAATGAGAGTTGTTGGCGGGAAGCGGCTGTTAGTAGCCAAAGGAGCCGTGTGGAGCGAGCGGAGCGCACGCGTCGAGCTCCGTCAGGTTTGTGCAGTTTGTTTTTGTAGAGAGTTGGTTCTTTTGTTTTGTTGGTGTTGTGGGCGGCTGCTGCACGCGCGCAACATGGCGAGCGCGCAGCAGAAGCGCCGAGCAGTTTGGAGCGTGGCGCACGCGGCTGGCAGCAGTGCTGCGCGGGGGCATTGGGGCGCCGCGCGCACTAGGGCCCTGCGCGGCCTGGCGCGGGCGCCTGGGCGCCGCTCGACAGAGCGGGCGCACCAGGGCCCCGCGCGGCCTGGCGCGGGCGCCTGGGCGCCGCTCGACAGGGCGGGCGCACCAGGGCCCCGCGCGGCCTGGCGCGGGCCCCCTGGGCGCCGCTCGACAGAGCGGCCGCGCCAGGGCCCCGCGCGGCCTGGCGCGGGCCCCAGGCGCCGCTCGACAGAGCGGGCGCACCAGGGCCTGCGCAGCCTCGTGCAGCGCGCCTGGGCGCCGCTCCCCGCGCAGCCTGGGTGCACCAGCGCACCGCCAGGGCGCCGCACTGCTGTATGCGCGCGCGCGGCAGGCCCTGGCGGCGCGCGCACAGCAGGCCCTGTCGGCGCGCAGGCTGCAGCAGCGCGGCGCACTAGTTGGGGCGGCCGCATCGTGCAGCGCGCTTGGGCGCGCGGCGTGCTACCGTCGGGGCTGGTTTTGCCCCGAATGTGAGTGTGATTTGTGTTTGCCTTTATTGATAATTTTTCTTTGCGTCCTTTTCTGTTTGGTTCAGAGCTGCCTTGCGCGCATGTGTCCTGGTGCTGCGCAAGCTGTTGGAGCCGGTGGTGGATGACGCAGCGGAAGCTCCATCTGTTTGTGCTGTTGGTGAGGGGTGGTCTTTTAGGGGAACCTTGGTCTTGTGGGTGCTGGAGCTTGGCATGGAGTGAACTGTAGAGAGCAAACAAATTATGGTTTATTGTGGATAAGTGGCATTAATTTAATTAATGTGTTAATTGGAACACTTAGTGGGATGTTTGAATGCTTGGGAGTGTTGTGAGCTTATATTGAAGTGTGCTGAGGATTTTTGTAAGTGTAATCAGGATAATTGAGTGAGGATTTTTGGTGATTGCTGTATGGTGACCTGCTAGTATGCTGATGGACTTGTTAATGCTTTGAAGCTTGTAAAGGTGGTTGTGGATTTATGTATTTGCTTATGTGAGCATGTATTATTTTAAGTGTAAACAATTTAATTTGTGATGGACTCAAGGTGGGCAGATGCTTAATGATTGATGCTTGGATGGATTCAAGGTGCACTTTAGCCTTTCTTTGTGCTGTGAGTTAGCTGTGGGTGAACGGGGTGTGTGCAGATTTTTGTAGCGGACTCGAAGGTTTTTCTTGAGCTTCCGGGGGATCTTTCCGGGTTCGCGGCGGTGTGCGCGCGCGTGGCACGATTTTCGAGGTTCCGTCAGCTTAGGGATTCGGCACTTCCCCGACTTCAGCGTATGCCTGCGGAAAGCGTTCCAGGTGGGTTGGAATTTCTCCAAAATTTATGGAATGCCCTCTAAAGCTTCTGTAAGCATATTGATCATGTTAGTTTACCTGTTTTATGCTTATTAAATCTGTTAACTGCCTAGAAAATTGTAGGAATATTTTTCTGAGCCCCATTATTTTTTTAGCATGATCTAGAGACCATTCGACACTAGATGGCATATTTTTTTCTTGAGATTCGGGACCTATCTGGACCTTCATAATGATTTTGTAACCGATTTTAAATGAAACTCAGATTTTTAAAGGGTTTTTAAATATTTGGAGTATTATGAATGGTCCAGGTAGATCGAGGTGCATGTATACTCGTGCCGGGGGGCCGAGTAGATTTTTAGAGCATTGTGAGATGACTTTCTAGTGTCATGAGAGAGTTTTAGCATTGTTCCAATTCGGGGGCGGAAGCTATGGGCGGCTATGCCTGCAGCCTGTTCTTGTTTGATAGGGTTGTAGGTGGCAGTCGTTCAGAATTTCCAGGCCTCCCGTGTGAGACTTTGAGAATTTTTTTCCCTGATTGGTTTACTCTAGATCATGGGTCGTGTTTTGATTTAGTGGTGGAGATGGTTCTCCCACTTAGCTTTGAGAGTTTTAGGGGTTCTGGCAGATCGAGTCATGGAGGTTTCCCGACTTAGCCATGGGTCGTGCATCATCAGATCGAGTCGTTGAGGATTCTCCGACATAGCTGTGAGAGTGTTTGGGCTATTCATGTTTGAGTCGAGTTTCTGTTCCGACTGAGTTGTGCGTTCGAGCTTTGTGATACCGATCTGTTTGATCGTGGACTATAGCCTGCATGTGCCGCTTATGAGACAGTGATACAGATGAGATACTTGAGTTCGGTGGGGTCGCTCCCCTCGAGCTACCACCCGGGTGTGTGTGATGATACCGAGCCTGACGAGGCTGCGATGATGCGACTAGTTGATACACTAGAGTTCGCTTGTGATAGTCCGTGTGGGACGCCCTACGTAAGTCCCGTCCCAGTGAGGATGAGGTGGCAGTAGGTTTGGCGCAGGCTTGACTGGACCCTATGAGGCAGTCATTGAGATTGGGTGACATTGAGAGAGTGATGGCATAGCATGTTCTTAGATGGTTATCCTTTGAGCATTGATACTGAGGCATCTTAGCAGTAGAGAGTGTATGCATATCGTATTATTGGTAGAGTTTCTTTTTGAGTTTTATGATTGGGACTTTCTAGCTGTAGTTTTCTATTCAGCTTACCATTATTTATCTGTCTACCTATCTATCTGCATACCTATCTGTTTTGCCTCCAGTGGACTTAGTGGGCATACCGTGGATATTGGGACGGTACCCACTGAGATCTGCCTTCTGCAGTAGATCTCACACCCGCTGCGGTGACAGGTTTGAGGCAGCTGCTCCAGCTTGGTTCGTGCGGAGACAGCAGATCGAGGTGAGGACGTGGCCGAGTAGTTCCTTACCAGCTTTTGGGTCAGAGGTAGATGTACCCTGTTAGTTTCATATTTCCACTTTTGTACTGAGAGGGTGAGGATTGTATCTTTATTTATTTTTTTTCCTTTGAGGACCTTCGTATTATTGGGAATTTGTTTTTTTTTTCTGATTTACAGTGTAGCTTTTGATTTATAGTTTTAGCTTTGATACATGTTTTTAGTTCTAGTTCTGACTTGCAGGGTAGACGCTTCGTCTGTGCGGCAGTTTCCGCACAGACGGCGGATCTGTTGGCGTGCCCGGGTCGCAGTTCGACCCCGGGGCGTGACAGATTTAGGTGGTATCAGAGCCTAGGTGTGTAGGTCATTGAGGACTTAGGGACCCTAGGCTATTGGATGGACAGTAGGATGACTATCGTGAGAGACGAGACTTTAGCGAGAGTCCTGATTGAGTTTGTACCTCCCCCGGAGGATTGGGGCAAGTGATTTTACATGTTATTTCTCTAAAGATGATTATGTTGGCTGCAGACAACATAATACTTTAGTATGGGTAACATGTTCTAGACTTTCGCTTGATTGGGTCGAGAGAGTTTTGGTCCTAATGTTTGTTCTGTTGCAGTGATTTTCGGTGCTTTCAAGATGCCGTGCAGCGGCGAGGGTGTTTTCGACCTGGAATGAGGAGCCCGAACAGCGGGAGGCTGAATGAACAGAGCAGAGTGAGGACGGAGAGAAGGGTCCTGAGTAGCCCTGATGTTGAGGCGATGCGGCGCCAGGAAGAGAACATGGAGCGCGCGATGCGCATGCTTGGATCGAGAGGATCTCCCGGAGTACTGCCAGTAGTACCTCCGGCTGGGACATCGTCGACTTCGACCCAGATCGCACTGTGGATGGTGCAGAAGCAGCGAGAGGTTGCTGACCGGTTATTTACTTCATCCAGTTCCATCCTCTGCAGAATTCGGGATAGAGTTTGGAGCCTTGGGAGGCCGAGAACTGGATCGCTGCTATGGAAGAGCTGTTCGAGGATTTGTTCGTCCAGGAGAAGCGTCAGGGCGCTTGTTTATGCACTCTTGGATAAGGACGCCGAGAGTTGGTGGCGTTGAGTTCGTCCTGCTGGACCACCGGGAGCGCATAGGATGACCGGGAGCGAGTTTCTGCGGTTGTTGAGCAGAGTACCCCCCCCCCCCCCCCCCCCCCCTTGTCACCAGGATGAGGCTTAGAGGTTGACTTGTTGAGAGGGGACTGCATCTGGATATCTATTTCTTTGTACATTCTCGGCGAGTGCCGACTTTAGATGCAGCGATTGTGCATGCTCGATGGATTGACCGAGAATCAGTGATCACTTCCAGGAGGGACGAGGAGTGAGGGACCAGCTCCAGTGAGAGACGACCAGCAACGTCAGATTTTAGGTTAGTCGAGTGGATCGAGGTTGCCATGATTCCAGTCTCAGGATCATGGGTCTCGGAGGAGTTGGAGTCCAGGAGGTTCTCGACAGTCAAGGCACCAGCAGTAGTGTCGGGACATTTTCAGACAGAGTGTTCCTGAATGGTGCTCTTGGAATTGCCGCTTGCGACAGCACCCTCTACCCCTTTTGGATAAAGAGGTTCATCCGATGTACCGACAGACCGATGGAGCCGTCATGCCGAGGCAGTTAGAGCGATGACCACCAGCATCTTTTTGTTGAGTTTGTGCAGCCGGCTGGAGAGCGCCAGGATAGTGGATCACATTTTTCCAGATGTGGTTTCCTTTGGTCGTCGAGTTAGAGCTTGTTGATGCTAACGCCGCATGTGCGTGTTCGGTAGAGCAGGGGTATCTTCATGTGGCCAGGGTTAGGACTGATGGCTGTGCACGTCAGGATCAGATTTCAGATCACGTGAAGCACATGGACGAGTGTTGCCAGTCCTGCCCAGTGCAGGTAGAACATTGGATTTGATTTCTCGAGTTTTTAGTTCTATGTCAGTTCCAAGTGATGGATATGAAGTTAGCCAGGGATTGGTTTTCCCCAGTGTTGTGCTATCTTGGTTTGTCGAGAGAGGACAATGACCCTCCGTGGACCTGGTCAGGAGAAGTACGCTTATAGAGGAAGCTGGAGCACAATAGAGTTTGAGTCGTGATCGTATCGCTTCGCAGCGACCGTAGAGGAGGTGCTTACGGCGGCACCGGGACTAAGGAATATCTTTATCGCCCGTGTGATCCCGGGTGGAAGTCTACCTGATCTGATATTGAAGCCGCCGCTTAGTGAGATTGAGTTAATGATTGACGTGGATTTGGAAGCTGCGCCATTTATGGTAGCACCTATTGGAGTATCACCTGCGAGACAGAGAGTGTGAGCTGATAGTGCAGCTGCGGATTTTGATGGATCGAGCAGGTCTGTATGACCCAGAGCCACGTCGTGGGTATATGATTGTGGGGATCCGAGAGATGGATACTTGAGTATAATGCCACACTGTGGATACACGGTGGTGATGCCACGCCGTTGGTGCACGGCCGTGATGCCACGTTATGAGTACACAACGGTGAGAGTTCCTTCATTGTTCGAATACAGACAGACTCGGAAGGTGTT
Organism: Tillandsia fasciculata; assembly: GCA_029168755.2. Classification (NCBI taxonomy): domain Eukaryota; kingdom Viridiplantae; phylum Streptophyta; class Magnoliopsida; order Poales; family Bromeliaceae; genus Tillandsia; species Tillandsia fasciculata. Next base: position 21,967,704 of record CM054938.1, on the reverse strand, counting down.
GCAGCAGATGCTCATTTGTGAGGCGGGTATCTTTTTGGAACCCTACAGCCGAGGGCTGTGCCCAGTGAGTGATCAGAAATCGGAGGGGGGCATTATGAGCCTGCAGTGCGGTCAAATGGATTGACTAAGGCCCCGCCGCTTTTAGGATTTGAGGGATTGTGTGTCTCGGCTGAGGATGATGCCAGCATGGATGTGGATGATTGCCGGTGATTAGAGGTTACCCGAGGTATAGCATCGGTCTTGTAGTAGTATCCCGGCGAGAACTTTATGGTCAGGCATGCCTTGATTAGACAAGTAGTGCAACCTTGGAATGAGGTAATTGATCAGTGAATGCCACCGTTGGAATTTTGGAATATGAAGTGTTAGTGGTAGCAGGAACAACTCCAATGCCCTCTCCCTTTTTCGGTTTATGCCGAGGCTTGACGAACTGATCGACGATTTCGGAGGGCTACTCCAGAAATGGAAAAGGTGCCGGAGCCTGTTCTTGTTTGATTGGGGTGAAGGCACTCGCCATTCGGGATTTTCGAACTTTTCGCCGTTGCCGGCTGGTTTTCAAAATCGAGAGTTAGGGGTTGGGGAATGTTCCTGAAGTTGGGATTTTTTTTATTAAAGTGTGCTGTGGGCGATGAGGTGAATTTAATTTGAGCTATCAGAAGCAACCGAGATAATTCTTGCTCGGGAAGCTAAGGAATTGTGCAGTCGAGTTATACCTTTGGTGAAGGTTCAGTGGAGTCAGCGTGATGAGTGAGAGCTACCACCTGAGAGCCTGAGGATGAGTTGAGGATCTCCTATGCCCTTTTGATTAAGATACCCTCCTAAGTTATGGATTTATTTGGGTTTCGAGGACGAAACCCTTTTAAGGAGGGGAGAGTGTAGAATACCGGGATTTTGGATAGCGCACCGACCTCGCATGATGGCGTGACGCGAAGAAACGCCTTGAGCATGTCCCATATGTGCCTTCAGATGAGTTTGAGTTGATTCGGAATCAACGCGAAAGCCCCAGCTTGATTCGGAGTTTTCCGGGCATTGTCCGCCGTTAGAGGACCGGTTTCAGGGAAGCCTCGACTTCACAGTGGAGTGCAGAAATTTTGGAAAAAAAAGAGCTTTGGACACGTGTATTTTCAGATTACAGCGGGGTTCGGGAGGTTCCGGGCCGGTGCGGAGACCCCGAAGTCAAAAAGTGACTTGGAGTTGGCTAATTTGGAATTAATTAATTAATTTATTCTTTAATGGGAATTTTAGTCTGTGGGGTAAAGGCTTAAGAGAGAGGGAGTTAGTGAAAGAAAAAGAGAATGGGTTTGGAATTGAGGGGTGAGTTGAGATATTTGTTAGTGGAGCATTAATTGAGGCCAGGTGCTTTAATTATAGCCAACTACCACCTCTACTACAATGCATCCCCTCATTAAATTGCCTCCACGTCATCATCTCCACTACTTGTGAAACAGGGGAAATGGAAGAAAGCAGAGGAAGTGGAGAAGTGGGAAGATGAAGGTTGAAATGAGAGTTGTTGGCGGGAAGCGGCTGTTAGTAGCCAAAGGAGCCGTGTGGAGCGAGCGGAGCGCACGCGTCGAGCTCCGTCAGGTTTGTGCAGTTTGTTTTTGTAGAGAGTTGGTTCTTTTGTTTTGTTGGTGTTGTGGGCGGCTGCTGCACGCGCGCAACATGGCGAGCGCGCAGCAGAAGCGCCGAGCAGTTTGGAGCGTGGCGCACGCGGCTGGCAGCAGTGCTGCGCGGGGGCATTGGGGCGCCGCGCGCACTAGGGCCCTGCGCGGCCTGGCGCGGGCGCCTGGGCGCCGCTCGACAGAGCGGGCGCACCAGGGCCCCGCGCGGCCTGGCGCGGGCGCCTGGGCGCCGCTCGACAGAGCGGGCGCACCAGGGCCCCGCGCGGCCTGGCGCGGGCCCCTGGGCGCCGCTCGACAGAGCGGCCGCGCCAGGGCCCCGCGCGGCCTGGCGCGGGCCCCAGGCGCCGCTCGACAGAGCGGGCGCACCAGGGCCTGCGCAGCCTCGTGCAGCGCGCCTGGGCGCCGCTCCCCGCGCAGCCTGGGTGCACCAGCGCACCGCCAGGGCGCCGCACTGCTGTATGCGCGCGCGCGGCAGGCCCTGGCGGCGCGCGCACAGCAGGCCCTGTCGGCGCGCAGGCTGCAGCAGCGCGACGCACTAGTTGGGGCGGCCGCATCGTGCAGCGCGCTTGGGCGCGCGGCGTGCTACCGTCGGGGCTGGTTTTGCCCCGAATGTGAGTGTGATTTGTGTTTGCCTTTATTGATAATTTTTCTTTGCGTCCTTTTCTGTTTGGTTCAGAGCTGCCTTGCGCGCATGTGTCCTGGTGCTGCGCAAGCTGTTGGAGCCGGTGGTGGACGACGCAGCGGAAGCTCCATCTGTTTGTGCTGTTGGTGAGGGGTGGTCTTTTAGGGGAACCTTGGTCTTGTGGGTGCTGGAGCTTGGCATGGAGTGAACTGTAGAGAGCAAACAAATTATGGTTTATTGTGGATAAGTGGCATTAATTTAATTAATGTGTTAATTGGAACACTTAGTGGGATGTTTGAATGCTTGGGAGTGTTGTGAGCTTATATTGAAGTGTGCTGAGGATTTTTGTAAGTGTAATCAGGATAATTGAGTGAGGATTTTTGGTGATTGCTGTATGGTGACCTGCTAGTATGCTGATGGACTTGTTAATGCTTTGAAGCTTGTAAAGGTGGTTGTGGATTTATGTATTTGCTTATGTGAGCATGTATTATTTTAAGTGTAAACAATTTAATTTGTGATGGACTCAAGGTGGGCAGATGCTTAATGATTGATGCTTGGATGGATTCAAGGTGCACTTTAGCCTTTCTTTGTGCTGTGAGTTAGCTGTGGGTGAACGGGGTGTGTGCAGATTTTTGTAGCGGACTCGAAGGTTTTTCTTGAGCTTCCGGGGGATCTTTCCGGGTTCGCGGCGGTGTGCGCGCGCGTGGCACGATTTTCGAGGTTCCGTCAGCTTAGGGATTCGGCACTTCCCCGACTTCAGCGTATGCCTGCGGAAAGCGTTCCAGGTGGGTTGGAATTTCTCCAAAATTTATGGAATGCCCTCTAAAGCTTCTGTAAGCATATTGATCATGTTAGTTTACCTGTTTTATGCTTATTAAATCTGTTAACTGCCTAGAAAATTGTAGGAATATTTTTCTGAGCCCCATTATTTTTTTAGCATGATCTAGAGACCATTCGACACTAGATGGCATATTTTTTTCTTGAGATTCGGGACCTATCTGGACCTTCATAATGATTTTGTAACCGATTTTAAATGAAACTCAGATTTTTAAAGGGTTTTTAAATATTTGGAGTATTATGAATGGTCCAGGTAGATCGAGGTGCATGTATACTCGTGCCGGGGGGCCGAGTAGATTTTTAGAGCATTGTGAGATGACTTTCTAGTGTCATGAGAGAGTTTTAGCATTGTTCCAATTCGGGGGCGGAAGCTATGGGCGGCTATGCCTGCAGCCTGTTCTTGTTTGATAGGGTTGTAGGTGGCAGTCGTTCAGAATTTCCAGGCCTCCCGTGTGAGACTTTGAGAATTTTTTTCCCTGATTGGTTTACTCTAGATCATGGGTCGTGTTTTGATTTAGTGGTGGAGATGGTTCTCCCACTTAGCTTTGAGAGTTTTAGGGGTTCTGGCAGATCGAGTCATGGAGGTTTCCCGACTTAGCCATGGGTCGTGCATCATCAGATCGAGTCGTTGAGGATTCTCCGACATAGCTGTGAGAGTGTTTGGGCTATTCATGTTTGAGTCGAGTTTCTGTTCCGACTGAGTTGTGCGTTCGAGCTTTGTGATACCGATCTGTTTGATCGTGGACTATAGCCTGCATGTGCCGCTTATGAGACAGTGATACAGATGAGATACTTGAGTTCGGTGGGGTCGCTCCCCTCGAGCTACCACCCGGGTGTGTGTGATGATACCGAGCCTGACGAGGCTGCGATGATGCGACTAGTTGATACACTAGAGTTCGCTTGTGATAGTCCGTGTGGGACGCCCTACGTAAGTCCCGTCCCAGTGAGGATGAGGTGGCAGTAGGTTTGGCGCAGGCTTGACTGGACCCTATGAGGCAGTCATTGAGATTGGGTGACATTGAGAGAGTGATGGCATAGCATGTTCTTAGATGGTTATCCTTTGAGCATTGATACTGAGGCATCTTAGCAGTAGAGAGTGTATGCATATCGTATTATTGGTAGAGTTTCTTTTTGAGTTTTATGATTGGGACTTTCTAGCTGTAGTTTTCTATTCAGCTTACCATTATTTATCTGTCTACCTATCTATCTGCATACCTATCTGTTTTGCCTCCAGTGGACTTAGTGGGCATACCGTGGATATTGGGACGGTACCCACTGAGATCTGCCTTCTGCAGTAGATCTCACACCCGCTGCGGTGACAGGTTTGAGGCAGCTGCTCCAGCTTGGTTCGTGCGGAGACAGCAGATCGAGGTGAGGACGTGGCCGAGTAGTTCCTTACCAGCTTTTGGGTCAGAGGTAGATGTACCCTGTTAGTTTCATATTTCCACTTTTGTACTGAGAGGGTGAGGATTGTATCTTTATTTATTTTTTTTCCTTTGAGGACCTTCGTATTATTGGGAATTTGTTTTTTTTTTCTGATTTACAGTGTAGCTTTTGATTTATAGTTTTAGCTCTGATACATGTTTTTAGTTCTAGTTCTGACTTGCAGGGTAGACGCTTCGTCTGTGCGGCAGTTTCCGCACAGACGGCGGATCTGTTGGCGTTCCCGGGTCGCAGTTCGACCCCGGGGCGTGACAGAGAGAGTGGGCCCTGTTGCGTACCGTGTTGCACTTCCCCCGCGCCTTGCAGGAGTTCATGATGTTTTTCACGTCTCGACTTTGAGGAGATATGTTTTTGATCCTTCGCACGTGATTGACTTCACTCCACTTGAGATCGGTGAGGATTTGGGGTACGATGAGCGCCCGTTGCGGATTCTGGCTCGAGAGGTGAGAGAATTGCGCAACCGAGCAATACCTTATGTGAAAGTGTTATAGAGAAATCACGAGGAGTGAGAGGCTACTTGGGAGCTAGAGACGGCGATGATTGATGCCTATCCCCACTTGTTTGAGACTGAGCGTTGAGGTACGTCTGTTTTTGTTTTTTTTAGTTTCGAAGACGAAAATTTCTTTTAGTGGGGGAGGATGTGGTGTCTTGGACTGGCCGTGCGGCCTGACTGGTTGGTCGAGAAGACACCTATTATTGGTGTACCGAGCCCATTGTGCATTAAACAGACGACAAAAACGGACTCAGTACGCAAAAATCGGTGAAAATCGACTATTTTTGGGCAAATGGGCCTAACGGGCCGTTTTTCCGGGTGGGCCGGTCCACGAGCCTGTGCGCGTGCATCGGGCGCAGCCAACGCAGCGCCAGCCACGTGACGCGCTCCGATTCACCCCAATCGGGCGTTGATTGGCGGCGCGTACGGCGGTACGCGTGCGCCACGCGATTGGGCGTGCGCCAGACGCCTCGTATGCAGGGGCGGGATGCACGATGCCCCGCGAGCAGCCCTCCATCGCTGCGGCGTGGAGCGGCACACGCGGCGCCCCGCGATTGGCGGGCGCCGTTGTTTCCTGTTTTGGCCGGATCGCGTGTGGAGCCCGTATGAGATTTAGCCAATTGATTCACTTAGGCTATATAAGCCGCTTCCCCTCTCCATTTTCGAACTTTGGAGGTCTTTTTGAGCTCCTTTTTTTGACATGGTTGTTCCTCTACTAGTCCTCCACATTCTGTAGAATTTTGGGAATTTTTGGAGTTCGCGACATCGGCGTTTTTCCCGTTTCGGCGTGCTTCGACGTTTCCTTTTTTGATGGTTTTCTCCGTCGCAGTTTTGTCCGTGGGCTCCCCTAGACAGATCCGAGGGAACTTTTAGCCGATTTCTATGGCAGCATTTCCGCGAGAGGTAGATCATCGATTTCCTTATTTAGCGTTTCTCTCAGATTTGGGTTTTTAGTGGGTTTTCTGGATCATCTTTGAACCCCTTCCCTGCTGTGGGATTTTTCTGGATAGCTGAAATTGTTCGAATTTTATTTCGGTGTTTGGTTATCGTATTTTGATCTGTGAGGACTTGATCGACATCTACGCTTCGCGACGATCGCAGCCATATTTTTTTTGGAATTTTTGAAAGCCATCTTGTAGGTGAAATTTCGCTATTTCGTGGACTGATGTGCGACAACGATGTTATTTTACTGATTTTGGATTTACGGCAGTGTTTTGCTTATATCTCGGTGACCGGGAGGACTTTTTGAGTGATTTTCGGTGCGTTGGAATCGTGGGAACCTGAGGATCGGGCTCATCAAGTTTCAGCTTATCTGGACTCCTAATCGACATGCGCATTCAGGTGGTGTGGAGCGGGACACGCGGCGCCCTGCGATTGGCGGGCGCCGCTGTTTCTTGTTTTGGCCGGATCGCGTGTGGAGCCCGTATGTTATTTAGCCAATTGATTCACTTAGCCTATATAAGCCACTTCCCCTCTCCATTTTCAAACTTTGGAGGCCTTTTTGAGCTCTTTCTTTTGACAGGGTTGTTCCTCTACTAGTCCTCTACCTTTTGTAGAATTTTGGGAATTTTTGGAGTTCGCGGCATCAGCGTTTTTCCCGTTTCGGCGTGCTTCGACGTTTCCTTTTTCGATGGTTTTCTCCGTCGCAATTTTGTCCGTGGGCTCCCCTGGACAGACCCGACGGAATTTTTAGCCGATTTCTGTGGCAGCATTTCCGCGAGAGGTAGATCTTCCGTTTCTCTCAGTTTTGGGTTTTAGTGGATTTTCTGGATCATCTTTGAACCTCTTCCCTGCTGTGGTATTTTTCTGGACAGCTGAGATTGTTTGATTTTTATTTCGGTGCTTGGTTATCGAATTTTAGTCTGAGGACTCGATCGACATATACGCTTCGCGAGGATCACATAAGTTTTTTTCTCGAAATTTTTGGAAGACATCTCGTAGGTGAAATTTCACTGTTTCGTGGACTGATGTGCGACAACGATGTCGTTTTACTGATTTTGGATTTACCGTAGTGTTTTGCTCATATCTCGGTAACCGGGAGGACTTTTTGAGTGATTTTCGGTGCGTTGGAATCGTGGGAACCTGAGGATCGTGCTCATCCAGTTTCGGCTTATTTGGACTCCTGACCGACACGCGCATTCAGGTGGATTGGATTTTCCTTCAAGTTTGCAGACTTTTTTCTAATTCTAGTATGATAGAACTCATCATGCTAGTATAGGTGCTATTACTGATGTATCTTGTTATTATTGGAATTATGGAACTTAACTAGCACCCCATCATTTATTGCATGATGTTGACCAGACTTATAGAAAAACTTCACTTGGGCTAGTTGTTGTATTTTGACATTCCTACACACTTTTATTGCTTTTCTTGTCATAGTGTTTCTCCTCGCCCGGACAGTGAGCCGAGTGGTCGGGGTAGTGTAGGGTGCATGTTGCGCTCGTGCCTAGGGGCCGAGTGGAGTCTGGTAGTTGCGGTCAAATCTATACTAGAGTTAGGGAGTCGTGGGTAGACGGTAATCCCGAACCGTGGAGTTTCCGGCTGATGTTGTTAGTGGTTGATTGTGGTTATTATCGATCTGATTGATGGTGGATTGGACTATAGCCTGCATGAGCCGTATGGAGCTCGACAGAGATACGTGGATACTTCCTCGGTGGGGTCGCTCCTCTCGAGTACTGCTCCTTAGCTGAGCATGTTACTTTGCTATCATGACTTGTCGACGCAGTCCGAGTAGGACCCCCTACGTAAATCCCGTCCCTGTTGGGATGTGTGGTAGTAGGTTGGCGCAGGTTTGACTGGACCTATGTGGCAGTCAGTATGATTGGATTGACCGAGCATATCGAGTAGATGCATTTTATCATCTGGATTATTCTTTGAGCATGATACATAGAGGCATGATAGCTATAGAGTTATTTCCAGTTATTTATCACCTTACTACATTGTTATCTTATGCCTCTAGTAGACTTAGTGGGCAGACCGTAGTCTTGGAGATGGTACCCACTGAGAACTACTGTTTGATGTAGTTCTCACACCCGCTGTGGTGTTGTTGCAGAGGCATCTACTCCTGTTCCTACCCCTGTTGTTGCCGCTTCTTCTGATCGAGGTAAGGGCGTGGCCTAGTAGTTCCCTTCCCTACAGTTGGAGAGTTATAGTGGTACCCTGGTAGACTGATTTACTGTATTGGACAGTCTGGGTCTTATTGTGTATTTATTTTGGGAGTTGAACTTTATGTATTATTACTTCTGAGAGTTGTATTTTGGAGAGACTCTTATATTGTGAGGATCAGATTTGTACTATTTTGGAGTTGTACCCCTTTTTATTCCGTAGTTACTTTCCGCTCTGATATCTGTATAGTGGTTAGTATTATCTTTTGCAGATTAGTCGCTTCATCTATACGGGGTATTCCGTATGGGCGGCGGATCTATTGGCGGGCCTGGGTCGCAGCCTCGACCCCGGGGCGCGACATCAGAAGTCAATTTATATAAGAAATTTTAGAAAAAAACATGAAAAATTGAGTTTTAGGCATGAATTTCATCTCATTTTCAAGAACTAAGCAAAAAACTAAGAAAAACTGAGATTAGATCTGAAAAACTTGGATGGATTAAAATCAAGTCAAGAAGAGATTCAAGTGCTTGTGGGTTCTAGAGAGAGAAAGAGCAGAGACAAAATGCAAATGCTAGGGTGAGAAAAGAAATCAAAACCAATCGGTTCTATAAAAGCCCTAGCGCCCAGTCCGGATCATCAGGAAGTTAGTCCGGACTGGATTCGCGCAGAGAATCCCATCGTTCGGGATCCGGACTGACTGACCCCAGTCCGGACTGCATACAACTTTTTCTTCCGAAAAATTTTAAAAAATTCTAGAAAATTCAGAAAAAGTATGTAAGCATTCTTGCATATCAACTTTAAACAAAAAATATTATTTCACATGAAAAGAAATAGATTATGAGAAATTTATCAAAATATCCCAAATTGTGAAACGAAAATTTATAAAAAAATATAATCTCTAAAGTTGAGCAAGTTCGAAACATCAATCACGATTTAATGAGTAAAGAATTTATCAAATCATCTATTGCGGAAAGAAAATGAAACATCAAAATCGATAGATGTTTAAAATTCCTAATAAGTTAGATAATTAAATTTAGTCAACAAGTTTTAGGGAGTGGCTCTTTCAGCATCTTTCAAAATTCCACCTTATACAAACTTGAAATTATTGAATGAATCATATATTCCAATGAGCATTGATTACCAAAAAGACATTAAAACCATGCTTTTCAAAACATGTGGTAGTTGCACACGCTACTCGAACTATCGAGGTGGTAGCTCTTTCCTCCATGTGGTGGTTGTTTTCACACTCCATTAAAGGATGTAACTCTTTCCACATCTTATGAGTATGAAAAACTAAATAACTCCCTATAAATTGGCTATCAATTATGTAAGATATTAAGTATTCAACCAAAAATTGATCTCGTGTTCATACTTATTTCAATCATCAAATAAGATAAAAACAATACCAAGAGATCATTGAGAGAGATAATGACTTTGATCAATTAAAGATGAAATAATTGATATAAATGATCATTGCATCAAATGAGTATAATGATATCCAAATCATAATAAAATTCTCTAAATATAAAACGATGCAATTAAAGTCAATATTGCTAATGCTCCATCAATGTTCTAAAATGCAAATATACAATATAAAAAATAAAAACACAAAACAAACCCTAACTAGCAATGGTTCAAAAAATCAGTTATTTAAAAGAAAGCATACCAATTGCTTTTCGCAAATGAATAAAATATTTTTGATCCAAAGGTTTTGTTAAAATATCGGCTAGTTGATCATCAATAGAAACATAGAAAATTTGAAGAGTGTTCGATTCAACTAGTTCTCTTAGAAAATGATATCTTAATTCAATGTGTTTTGTTCTCGAGTGCAACACAAAATTTTTAGAAATATTGATGGCACTAGTGTTGTCACACAAAATCGTCACCGAGGTCGCAGGAATCCAAAAGTCGCTCAATACACTTTTCATCCAAATTAATTGAGTCGAGCAACTTTCCGCAAAAATGTATTCCGCCTCGGCAGTAGATAGAGCAATGCAGCTTTGCTTTTTACTATGCCATGCAACAAGACAATGGCCAAGATAAAAGCATGCTCCATTAGTGCTTTTGCGATCATTCACTAATCCTGCCCAATCGGCATCCGAATATCCTATAATGTCAAGAGTTGTGCCCATAGGATACCAAATTCTGAAATTAATTGTACATTTTACGTACCGGATGATCCTTTTCACTGCTTTCAGGTGAATTTCTTTCGGTGCAGATTGATAACGCGCACAAATACCAACACTGAAAGAAATATCCGGGCGACTAGCAGTTAGGTAGAGGAGACTTCCAATCATACTTCTATACAATTTCTCTCCTACACTCTCTCCGTGAGATTCACTTCCTAATACCTTATTGCTAATTCCCATAGGAGTCGGAAAGTCTTTAGCATCTTCCAAACCATATTTCTTGACCAACTCCTTTACATACTTGGATTGACAAAGATGAATTCCGTCTTCACATTGTTTTACCTGCAATCCAAGAAAATAAGTAAGCTCGCCCATCATGGACATCTCAAATTCACTTTTCATTATTTTCACAAATTTTGAAGCATCTTTACTTGTTGTAGCACCAAACACAATGTCATCAACATATATTTGTGCTACAATGAAATTATCCTAAAAATGCTTCATAAAGAGTGTCCGACCGGCTCCCCCTCAAGTATAGCCTTTTTCCAAAAGATATTTCGTTAATCTTTCATACCATACTCGCGGTGCTTGTTTTAGTCCATAAAGAGCCTTTTTTCATCAAAAAATATAGTTTGGAAGTTTATGATCAATGAAACCTTTCGGTTGAGCCACATAAACTTCTTTATTTAAATAACCATTTAAAAATGTGCTTTCTACATCCATTTGAAAAAGTTTGATTTTAAAATGACAAGCAATCGCGAATAAAATATGAATGGACTCGAGACGGACAACCGGGGCGAATGTCTCATCAAAATCGATGCCCTCAACTTGTGATTAACCTTGAGCAACTAATCGCGCTTTGTTCCTTACAATGGTACCATCTTTATTTTTCTTGTTCTTGAAAATCTATTTAGTACCAATGATGTTCTGTTGCTTCGGGGGCTTAGTTGTGGATATGGGATCCAAGGATCTAAATAGGGAAAAAACTACCTAGAAGGGGGGGGTGAATAGGTGTAAACAATAAAACTCAGAAATCTTTGCATAAAAATAACCCAATGCGGAAAATAAATAAAGTACGTAAGATTTTATGTGGAAAACTCCATCACAGGAGTAAAAAACCACGGGACCGATCACACGAAAAAATTCACTAAGATTAAACACGTACAAGGTGATATAACGCAACACACGACTCAACCTTTTTCATACGCTCCGAGTGGATCTTTTCCGCAGTCCGCAACGCGTCCCGATCACACGATTTGCGTCCAACTTCGAATCCACGAAGTCCAACGTCGAATCCACGACGTCCAACTGAATCCACGGTCTTCACCAATTTGGCACGAGTTGATCACACGAACGCGCCTCGCTTTAATCCACGAAGTCGATAACACCTTGAATCATAAGGCGACGCGAATCCACGCGCCGATGTTCTTTTCGGAAATCGTTGTTTGTTTATTGGTGATGATGATATCGAATACTTAGATAATCATAGAATGACATGAAAACACCGTCTAAGTATTCATCAATTTGATTCTACAAGAAATAAAGAGTTTGAAAAACTCTAGAATCAAATCGATCAATATAGAAAAAGAAACATAAAATAAAACGTGTTTTCCTTTCTTTTCTATATGTGGATTATCTACAATTCCTTTTTGAAATACCCTAAAAGATGATCTTGGGGGCTATTTATAGGTTAGAAACCTTTTGGAAAGAGATAAGAATAAAAAACTGTCTTAACAGAATTTTTCCCGCACGACGGTCCGGACTGTATTTCATCTGATCCGGATTGTCGTCACAGACAAGAAAATTTCCAGAAATAAGGTTCGGGGTCCGGACTGAATAGGGGTTGATACGGACTGGTTTTTCGCATGAACCATACTATGTTCGGGGTCCGGACTGGATCTGCCTGATTCGGATCCAGAACATATAAAATGCCTAGTTTTTTTATTTTTAGCACATGAAAAATATTTCAAATATTTCTAAACTATAAGAATATATTCATGTCACGCCTCGGGATCGAAACTGCGATCCGGGCCCGCCAACAGATCCGCCGCCCATACGGTGAGCCCCGTATAGACGAAGCGTCTAACCTGCAAAAAGAAGGATACTACAGATATATAGATATCAGAGCTGAAAAATAAACTACATAAATGAGTAAAATACAACTCCAAAATAAAATAATAGTACAAGTCTGAACCTCACTACAAAAGTCTCTCAAAAAGTAAAACTCAATCAACTACAACTAACAACAAAAATCCAACAGACTATACTACAAAGCTCCAACAAGGGGTACAGCTATACTTCAAGGACTGGTAGGGAACTAGCTCGCGACTCCCTCACCTCGATCAGCAACAAAAGGATCAGCAACTAGAGCAGCAGGAACTGGAGAGGAGGTTCCTGGGGAAAAACTATAATGTACCGAAATTTTGGCACATAAATAAATGTAAATAAAGGTGGTATGAAATACTAGTGTTATGAAAGTTGGGGAAGTAAGGAACATTTGGACGCGAGTTGGGCCCAATTCGGGTTAAAATGGAGAGATCTAAAAATTTATTGGAGAAGGGCCCAGATTTTTAGTGGAAAATTCACAGTGTCGAAAAATTCCGAGAAAATTACGGGAGCCCCGTAAATATGTTTTAAGGTCACAGAAAAAGTTTCGCGTTAATCGGAGGCCGGATAGTGGGAACGGGCTCCGCAAACAGTGTCGAAAAATTCTGAGAAAATTATGGGAGCTTCGTAATTATGTTTTAAGGCGACAGTAAAAATTTCGCGTGGATCGGATACCCGGTTTGCGAGAACGGAGTCCGCCAATGATTTTGGATACAGCGAGGCTTTTGGGGCCCAAAAATGGCCCAAAGTGAAAATTTAAATTTTTTCGTGATAAATTTAGCTGAAACGAACCCGCCTGTCAAATTTGGACGCAACCGGACAAAAAACGGATAGAAAACGAGACAAAAAGGGATTTCCAGGCGCGCGGCGCGTTGCGCCACGCGCACAGCTGGCGCGCAACAGGGCGCGGGGGCGCGCGCCACGTAGCGTGGGGGGCGCCGCCTGGACCTGGTGCGCGCCCCCCTTGTGTGGTGGACCGCCACACGGCGGCTCCCCATTGGTGGCCCCGTGGACCGGGTCTACACCACCCCCTCTCCTTTTTTTTCCTTCCTTTTTCTCTTCTTCTTCTTCCTTCTTCCCGCAGACTCTCCCCTCCTTCTTCCATTTCTTCTCTACCCGAGCACGAACGAGAGAGAGAGAGAGAGAGAGAGAGAGAGAGAGAGAGAGAGAGGAAAAAAAAATGGGGAATTTCGTGGGGCGCGAGCGCGCCGTGAACCTCGTGGAGCGCACGAGGCGTTTCCAAAAGCCGATGGGCAGCGCGACTTACGAGGTAACGTTATTTTTCTGTATTTTTGGGCACAATTTGTAGGGTTTATTTTTGGACATTAAATTTGACCCCGTGCCGTTTTGCGTGCGGATTCGGCAAAAATGCGCAGTTTTAGGCGCAAACTCGAAAAACGTGAACCGTTTTGCGTGCAACGTTGAAAAAAGAAAGTGCACCGTTTTGCGTGCCAAATCGAGGTATGTGCTCCGTTTCGCGTGCAACTTATATTATCGCGCACAGTTTTGCGTGTAGTTTATAATATTATACATCGTTTTTCGTACAGGGATAGAAAAATATGCACCGTTTTGCGTGCAACTTTACAGTTAAGTGTGCACCGTTTTGCGTGCAGATTGTTTTATCGCACACCGTTTTGTGTGCAGTCTCTAATATTATACATCATTTTTCGTGCAGGGCTAGAAAAATGTGCACCGTTTTGCGTGCGACCTTACAGTAAAGCATGCACCGTTTTGCGTGCAGATTTGAGGTAAGTGCACCATTTTGCGTGCAGATTGAGTTCACGCGCACCGTTTTGCGTGCAGGCTGAAATGACGTGCACCGTTTTGCGTGCGAGTTTTATTAACGTGCACCGTTTTGCGTGCAGGTTTGGAGGACGTGCACCGTTTTGCGTGCGGACTCGAGGAATGCGCACCGTTATGCGTGCAAGCTCGAGGAAACAAAAAGAATCGCACGGAGACCAATTGCAAGTGTCTACAAGCAATTGGGTACACTACAAGGTAGGAAATTCTGCCGAAATTGGGTGACCTCTTCCCTTGCTCCTTTGCTTTTCGATTCGAAGCATGATAGTAGCCTGTTAGAGGCGTTAGGTAATTATAAATAAGATTGCATGTTTAGAGGAACGCAGATGAAAAGAGCAACTGTTGGTTGCCAAAGATACTTGATGAATATGCATGCGTAGAAGTAATTACTATTTGATGAATGAAATGAAATAATTGCATGTATGAGAAAGATTTGTTGATTATGAGTGGTATAAGAGCCTAGGAATAGTCCTAGGTGGTTAGTGAACCTTAGGGAGACCCTAGGGATTAGCACGAGAGAGTGTGTGGATTATTGGGCGAAAGTATTTGATTGGTTATTGTTGTTCCCAAAAAGGATGTTGGGATTGATCGAGGGCGACGAGCTTTCATTCTTCGGATATTACGTTGGCGGCCGACAACGTAATATTGGAGATGAAAAGGAGTACCCTCTTATACTTTCGCATGATTGGGTCGACGAGCTTTTCTGTTGGTATGTCGATTTTGCGTTGCTCAAATGGCTAAAATTTGGGCAAATCGTTTCGTTGTGGTGTGCATATTAGCGATGACACCACATAGGGAGACGCACCTGCTTTGACTCGAGTCGCGAGAAGGCTCTGGGTCAAACGAGGTACACGAGCTGCGATAGCATGTGACCGCACTTGTTGGTGTGATCCAGCAGCAGGTCAAGCTTCTTGCCGTCAGCGAAAATTTTCCGCCGACAGGAAAACTGATTTCAACGCCTAAGTGTGGCGTCGATGTGGCAGTCGGAGCAGAAAGATAGGCTCCAGTGACTGATAGCGCAGCAAGCTGAGACTGCACAAACAACGTGTGAGTATACGGCGTCGCCGCCTGTAGGGGCGACAGTAAAGGGAGTGGCGGTGGCCGCCGAGCTTTTGTCGGCGCACCCCGCACCTTTAGCAAGGGGTGTTATAAGCTTGTGTCAGCTAGGTTGCTGGCAAAATATGGTTAGTAAGGTCCAGTGAGAGACCGACTCGCGAGGTAAATGGTGATCGCTATGTCGCGAGAGCCAAGTTAATGTGCCCTAAGGGTTAGGGCAAGAGAGATTCACGGGCCAGGCGGCGTGAGTTTGCCCCTGATGACGGTAGTGACCGTGTGGCGTGTTGATTGTGGCTAGGTTGCCACGTAGTAGTGTTGGTGAGGCCTAGAGTAGGCTTCAGGATGCGAGAACCTCTCGAAAGAGCGAGAGTTTTGTGGCGCCGTTCTGATGGATCGGTGTGATGGCGAGGATTGCCACCGTAGGATTTGCGAGTTAATCACCAGAGTTGGTGAATGTTCATTGTGGTGCCTCAACCCAGTTGGGGGAGGTGTACGGGAGCCGTACGTGTGTTTAAGCAAGTTGCTTGACACTGGATTTTTACGAGTTAGCGTGGGGGCGTAGGACGCCCAACTGTTTGGGTGCTCATGGAGCACGAGTATCGTTTAGCCAGAGAGAGCTGATTAGGTGGCGTGTTAGCCTTGCCTAGTGTGGCCAGAGTTGATAGAGAGTTTGGGTCGTGGATTGACGACTGGTTAGTTTGGTTTTGCTCAGTGGAGCGTAGTGGTCGCATGGCGACGAGTAGCGGGTTCGCTTGGGGACGATCCGTGCCTGGACCAGGTTTGTGGACTGTGGACCTGTAGCCCAGTGGGCAGGCGCAGTCAGCTGTGAGAGACAGCGGCCCGAGACCTGAGGGCGGGGCATGATAGAGATTTGGTCGGGGCGGTAGTCCGAGCGGTGACCCGAGGATGTGGAATGCCACATGTGAGCCTTGAGGCTGTTTGTACACTGAGAGTGTGGCTGTGACCAAGCCGTAGTGCTAGTGATGATTGAGGTACTGTAGCTCCTAGTGGGAGTGTTGGTGCGGTAACCTTAAGTGAGGATCTACCCATATTACGATTGGACCTGCGTGCTAGCGAGAGCCATTGCACAGTGCTGGACTAGCTTTGGGCTATAGGCCCCTATTGGACTGTGGTCTGTGGACCTATTGGTAGTCTGAGATATCGGGTTAGCTGATAACCCGTAGACTTAGAGCGCTAGCAGCGTGTAAGATAGTTGAGGACTCGTGGATTGGCCTTTGCCCTCCACATTAGGCAGCGGAGTGACCGGAAAATGCGATAAATGTGATTAGTTGTAGATGCAACCTTCTTGTGAAAGATAAAAAGGTCGCTGAATTAAAGTGAAGATTTCGCAAGAAGAGACTTCGCCATTAGTGGCAATTGAGAGAACAAGTGCTCAACAGTGTCTTTCACCTACTTGGTGAAAGTGGCCAGACACCAGGTCTGTGTTTGTCCCTAAATTGCGATAGGGATTCATGAATGAGTTGCTCGTGTAGTCCTGGCGAGCAGGAAATTTGATGCCAGTCACGATATACAGTGAGCCCAGTAGTGAGGGCAAGATTTCCTCCCTCTCGATCAAGTAGGAGTCGAGATGTGATTCAAGTTTCGAGGACGAAACTTATTTTAAGGGGGGTAGAATGTAATGTACCGAAATTTTGGCACATAAATAAATATAAATAAAGGTGGTATGAAATACTAGTGTTATGAAAGTTGGGGAAGTAAGGAACATTTGGACGCGAGTTGGGCCCAATTCGGGTTAAAATGGAGAGATCTAAAAATTTATTGGAGAAGAGGGGCCCAGATTTTTAGTGGAAAATTCACAGTGTCGGAAAATTCCGAGAAAATTACGGGAGCCCCGTAAATATGTTTTAAGGTCACAGAAAAAGTTTCGCGTTAATCGGAGGCCGGATAGTGGGAACGGGCTCCGCAAACAGTGTCGAAAAATTCTGAGAAAATTATGGGAGCTTCGTAATTATGTTTTAAGGCGACAGTAAAAATTTCGCGTGGATCGGATACCCGGTTTGCGAGAACGGGGTCCGCCAATGATTTTGGATACAGCGAGGCTTTTGGGGCCCAAAAATGGCCCAAAGTGAAAATTTAAATTTTTTCGTGATAAATTTAGCTGAAACGAACCCGCCTGTCAAATTTGGACGCAACCGGACAAAAAACGAGACAAAAAGGGATTTCCAGGCGCGCGGCGCGTTGCGCCACGCGCACAGCTGGCGCGCAACAGGGCGCGGGGGCGCGCGCCACGTAGCGTGGGGGGCGCCGCCTGGACCTGGTGCGCGCCCCCCTTGTGTGGTGGACCGCCACACGGCGGCTCCCCATTGGTGGCCCCGTGGACCGGGTCTACACCACCCCCTCTCCTTTTTTTTCCTTCCTTTTTCTCTTCTTCTTCTTCCTTCTTCCCGCAGACTCTCCCCTCCTTCTTCCATTTCTTCTCTACCCGAGCACGAACGAGAGAGAGAGAGAGAGAGAGAGAGAGAGAGGAAAAAAAATGGGGAATTTCGTGGGGCGCGAGCGCGCCGTGAACCTCGTGGAGCGCACGAGGCGTTTCCAAAAGTCGATGGGCAGCGCGACTTACGAGGTAACGTTATTTTTCTGTATTTTTGGGCACAATTTGTAGGGTTCATTTTTGGACATTAAATTTGACCCCGTGCCGTTTTGCGTGCGGATTCGGCAAAAATGCGCAGTTTTAGGCGCAAACTCGGAAAACGTGAACCGTTTTGCGTGCAACGTTGAAAAAGGAAAGTGCACCGTTTTGCGTGCCAAATCGAGGTATGTGCTCCGTTTCGCGTGCAACTTATATTATCGCGCACAGTTTTGCGTGTAGTTTATAATATTATACATCGTTTTTCGTACAGGGATAGAAAAATATGCACCGTTTTGCGTGCAACTTTACAATTAAGTGTGCACCGTTTTGCGTGCAGATTGTTTTATCGCACACCGTTTTGTGTGCAGTCTCTAATATTATACATCATTTTTCGTGCAGGGCTAGAAAAACGTGCACCGTTTTGCATGCGACCCTACAGTAAAGCATGCACCGTTTTGCGTGCAGATTTGAGGTAAGTGCACCATTTTGCGTGCAGATTGAGTTCACGCGCACCGTTTTGCGTGCAGGCTGA
The DNA here is from genome assembly GCA_029168755.2 of Tillandsia fasciculata. Classification (NCBI taxonomy): domain Eukaryota; kingdom Viridiplantae; phylum Streptophyta; class Magnoliopsida; order Poales; family Bromeliaceae; genus Tillandsia; species Tillandsia fasciculata. Next base: position 21,949,372 of record CM054938.1, on the reverse strand, counting down.
AATGACGTGCACCGTTTTGCGTGCGAGTTTTATTAACGTGCACCGTTTTGTGTGCAGGTTTGGAGGACGTGCACCGTTTTGCGTGCGGACTCGAGGAATGCGCACCGTTATGCGTGCAAGCTCGAGGAAACAAGAAGAATCGCATGGAGACCAATTACAAGTGTCTACAAGCAATTAGGTACACTACAAGGTGGGGAATTCTGCCGAAATTGGGTGACCTCTCCCCTTGCTCCTTTGCTTTTCGATTCGAAGCATGATAGTAGCCTGTTAGAGGCGTTAGGTAATTATGAATAAGATTGCATGTTTAGAGGAACGCAGATGAAAAGAGCAACTGTTGGTTGCCAATAACAGATGATATATGTGCATGTGTAGAGAAATTTAGAGGAAAAGTGATATTTATGATTTATCCACAATAGGGGATAAATTTGTATGTGTAGATGGACACAGATGATAAATGCAACTGTCAGTTGCCAAAAGGAGATAATTCATTTTCATGTGCAAAAAGGACTTAGAGGATAAATATTATTTTTATGATGGATATGAAAATAATTGCATGCGTAGAAATGAGTAATTACTTGATGACTGTGATCATGTTAGGGTACAACCCTAGAAATCATGTGATATAAGGGAACAGAACTTGTTGGTAGTAAGACTAGGAGAAAACCTAGTTTAGGGGTTTGACGAGTGACATCAACTTAGGAGTTATCCTAGGAAGGATGAGTGGCATGGTCTTAGGTGATAACCTAAGGACACTGGATAGAGTGATCAACATAGAGTCAGAAAACTCTAGGGTGTATATGACACGGAACTTAGGTAAAGAGAACCTAAGGAGAACTAGTGTTCAACATAGAGTCAAGGAACTCTAGGATGAGTATGACATGGAACTTAGGTAAAGGAAACCTAAGGTGAACTAGAGGTCAGCATAGAGTCATGGAACTCTAGGACAGGTATGACATGGGACTTAGGTAAAGGGAACCTAAGTTGAGCTAGAAGAGTTTAAACTCACAGACAGGAAAAATAGAGTCAAGTTGACTCTAGGATTCAGTAAGGAATCAGGAGGATGGAAAGGTGGATCAAGTGTGGAGATATGAAAGGGAAAACAGAAAAGCAGAGTCAATGTAATTCTAAAATAACAGTGGAACATGGAATTAGAGTCAGTGTAACTCTAAGTTAATAGTGGAACAGGAAAATAGAGTTAAGCTAACTCTAGGATTCAATGAGGAATCAGGAAAGTGGGATAAGATCCCAAGGTTAAAAGCTGATCAAATATAACCCTAGAAGGTCATAGGGTGTCTGGGCAAATGGACAATAACTTTAACTTCAATTTGAGTTAAAGAGATAAAAAAAGAAATGTTTAAGAGTCCATGAGACTCTCTAGTTACCCGTGTGGCAAGGCCTAGGGTAAGAGATGAAAAAGTGATTAATAAGCAAGACAATCAAATTGCTCAAGATAGAGCTAAATTGGTTAATAAGCAGGCAAAAAGCTTAAGATAAAGAGAATAAAAGAGGATATTAATGACGCCTTCGAATTTGAGACTCGTCAAGTGGAGCAGGACTCCCTGGGCAGTGACCCGTCGGACGAGGTACTTTCGAAGGGCTAAAAGTGAAAGCAAGGAGCTAAATGCTCGAAGAAAAGAGAAAGTGAATTGCCAGTGGCAAAATGGGAGCTATAAGCTCGAATAAGAAAGGAAAGCAAGTGTTCAAAAGCAAAGAGGCTAAGAACTAATTAAAATGAAAAGAAAGAACATATAAAGATAAAACGGGCGTACCTACGGTGAAACCAGCCCATGTTGGAGGTACGGGCAGTATCCCTCTCCCGGGTACAGACCCGTTCGGGACGTTTCTTCCGTAGGACGGGGTAACACTTGCGGGTGTTATCGGCAACCTTAGAAATCTTATCTTATGGTAGCAAGACTACCGGGCTGGGCCCGTTGGATAAGAAATTTCTGAGGGTTAACTTGAACTAAAGCACCAGAATCTAAAGAATAAAGAAAAATAGAGTGGCCAAGGTGGCCGGGTTAGTTTGACCCTGTATACAGCGGCATAGTGGCCGAGTTGGTGCTTAGCAGCCTAGTGTGGCTAGACAGAGTAGTGCTGGGTCGATGGTTGTACACAGATAGTGTAGTGATATATTATTGCATAGCTGCATATTGATGTTGAGGATTTTAGTTTCCTAGCACACTATTATTATTGCTTCCATTGGACCAAGTGGTGTAGGACACTTTCTCTCGGTGGTTGAACCCACTGGGAACTCGATCGAAGTTCTCACACCCCTTGGGTGACTCCCCCCACAGGTTCGGGAATGGATGCAGCGGTCGAGACGGATCAGATGCAGACAGCGAGGCATACGACAGGGGCAAGGGCCCAGCAGCATAGTGACCTAGAGGGTCTAGCAGAGGTATCCCATTTATGTATTTCTTGAGTGAACCTTGTATAGTGAGGAATTTATGTAAAGGAAATGTAATAATTTTATTTGCAAGTTCAGAAATGTAAAGTGTAATAAGTTTAATTTATGGTTCACTCTGTATGCTTTCATTTCCGCATTAACTGTTTGTTATTGAATGAAAGTTTAAATTTATAGTGATTTTTAGTGCTCTGATATTGAGCTTCCGCATACACTTGTTGTGTTATTATGGATGTTACCGTTCCTTTCGGGTAGAAAAAGGTTTTACCCGATTGGCGGGTCTGTTGGCGTGCCCGAACCGTACAAATTGGCGGACTCGGGGCGTGACAAAAACACCACGGCGGGTGTGAGAACTATATCCCACAGTAGTTCTCAGTGGGTACCGCCAACAAGCTCGACGGTCTGCCCGCTAAGTCTACTAGAGGCATAAAGTAACAAATAAAATACTGAAAGGAAAGAGCTGGAAAATAACTCTACAGCTACTATGGCTCTATCTAAATGCTCAAGAAGTGGAACAGATGGAAACATGATGCATCTATTAACTCTCAAATATAATCCCCAATCTACACTGACTGCCACATGGGGTCCAGTCAAACCTGCGCCCACCTACTGCCGCACATCCACAAGAGGACGGGTCTACCGTAGGGCGTCCGTAACTGCCAAAACTGGCCTAGCCAGAGGGACTGCGTCGACAAGTCGCGATTGCAAAGTAACAGGCCCAACTCCGGAGTGGCACTCGAGGGGCGTGACCCCACCGAGGAAAGTATCCGCGCATCTCTGTCAAGCTCAATATGGCTCATGCAGGCTATAGTCCAATCCACAATCAACAAGATCGACAGTACCCAAATCACCTCTCAAACTCACTCACAGGAAACACTCGAATAGTCAGGACCGCTATCAACCCAACGGGTCCCTAAAAGGACATCAACTCGACATGCAACTCACTAGCTAGGTACACTCCACAATCGACAACAATGAAGGGTCCGAGAACCCGAAAGACTAGAACCTACAACCCAAATCAAACAAGAACAGGCTCTAGGCATAACCTCTCGTTGTTCTCGACCCAAAGAAAAAGGCAGCCCTTAGAACCCAGACCACTCGAATCCTCTCGAGTGGGAAAGTTTACAGGAAAAATATGACATTTATTACTGAAAATCATTTTTCACTCAAACCCACGCGGGATGAGGACTAAAAGTAGTTCCTTTTTGAAAAACCATCTTGATTTGAGGAAAATCCATTTTTAATGATTTTTAGTTCTTTTAGAAAAAACAGGTAGAAAATAAGTTTTATTTCCAAACCCCGAGGGGCTAATGCCTTTGTCCAATCAAACAAGAACAGACTCTGGCGACCCTTCGATGTTTGGAAGAAAAATATTGGTTGACTAAAATCATGTGTGTCTAGAAAAATTCTAGGTTTAAGATCCTGCTATCACTGGTATACAACTGCCACTAACACAGTGGCGACACATAAAATAAAGAACAAGACATCCCGGGACCACCGTTCACCCAAACGGCTCCCGCCATAGATAAAAGACCAACTACATCTATCAGACTCCACTCTGCTCCCATGCACGAGTGTAACATGCATCCCACACTAAGAGAAATCTCAACCACTCGGCCCACTACCCGGGCGAGAATAACACTATGTCTAGGAATAGAGTATAATGTGTGGGTGTCTAGAACATAAATAAACCTAGCCCAAGTGAAGGTTTTCTACTAGTCTGGTTTACACATGCATCATATGACATGGTGCTAGGTCAAGTTCCAATAGTGGTATTTAGGTTAACACAGATATGAAGCATACATCAACATGATCATAATATCAACACGAGAACATCCTCTCTATATCTAACATGCTTCCTAACACATCTAACAATCATGTATGATTTACTACACGATAGAATTAATGTAGTAATCTAGAACTCAAAAATCTCTGCTTTTAAATATTTAAAATTTTGGCAAAAGTGGAGAGATAGTGGGTCAATAGTAGGCCCAAAATATCAACTTTTGATCGGGGTCTGGTCTGGAAAATTCGAGATCACCATTGCGATCGTCTCGTCGAAACATAGAAGTTTCATATTCATATGTTTTCGATCCGACGGTCGGATCTTCCAGAAATCAGAAATCAAAAAGCGGGCCCCACAACTTAAGTGAATAGTAAACACTGTAATTTTAATCCCTTTATATCGCTAACGGCGAAACCACTATTTAAAAATTTAATATAGGGGTATTAGTAATGGATCCTAGCTAATTTCGATGTTCTGAGCGCGATGGCACTGACGGATTTCGCATTTGGCGACCCGGGTGCATCGAAGTGCGTGCAATGCCCCACTTTCTGTCGAACTTTATGGCCCGAGAATTCATTTGAGATCCAAATCAAGCAAATAAATAGCCTATCTTGAAGGTCTCGACGAGCCGGTCGTCGTGGCGAAGTTCGTTTCGCAAAACGATGAGCGGATTGTCTCGAAATGCGTGAAAAATACCCTAAAATGGACTAAATTGTAAGGAACCTTAGTATTTTATGTGTCAAAAGCTTAGGGACACAAACCACAGGGTCTTGTGTGCATAGGTAACCTACAGCAAGGGTTTCGGATGCTAAGAGTTAAGTGTGAAAAGGGATGTGGATAGAATCTAGCACTAAAGGAAAAATTGCCTCTTGGTCTTCTTGTGCTAGAGCCGAGGAAACGGGCAGGGACCCCAGGCGTCACCTAGGGACTCTTGCACCACCCATAACAGCCCGAAGTCCTGGACACCCGAGAGACACAATCCCATTAGAGAGGGAACCCGAGAGAGAGAGAAGGAGAAGTTGGTGAAGGGTGGACCAAACTTGATCAAGGGAGATTTTGGGAGTGCCTGAAGAGCTCCTCTGGTGCCTGCAAACCTTGCTGGAGCTTGCCGAGGCCGCGCGTGGAGGAGGGACCAAGATTCGGCTTCCTCCTTCTTCCCCGAGCTCGGCCAAGGTGAGGGCTTCAAACCACTGAATGATAGCCTCCTAGACCATGTGCAGTCGTTTCCTAGGCCCTTAGCATCCTCCCTGCAAATCCCCGAGCCCCCATGCAAAGCGGTTGGCTGGCGGCCACAATGGGTCGCCGGAAACCTAGCCGAGCTCCGCCTTGATTGTTCTCGGCAACCAGTGAACAAAGATGAAAAGTAAAATGGAGGGGTTGGACTGTAGAAGGTGTGGATCACTTCCTCAAAATTTGAGGAAGTCTAGTACACTGTACGCGATAAAATCGCAAACCCTAGTTTTGGTTTAATTGCATGTTGGCCGACCTTCCAACTCCGGCGCCGGCGGGCTTCTCCAACACCGGCATCAACCCAGAAGAGATGCTGGGACCCAGAGGATCCCAACCATGCCTTTGCATGGCTCCCATGCAGCCCGAAAAAGGGGCGGCCGTGGATGAACCCGAGAATGGAAGAAACTTGGCCGCCGGCGTTCCGGCCATCTCCGGCCGGGGAGTAATGTCGGGAAGCTTTGTACCAATTGTTGAGTTTTTAGGATCCACAAGGATCTAAATAGGTACTATCAAACACCTAGAGGGGGGTGAATAGGTGTAATATTTAAAAACCAAATCTCAGTGCAAAAATAAAAACCAATGCGGAAAATAAAAATCAACACACCGAGATTTACGTGGAAACTCCAATCCAGGAGAAAAACCACGGGACCAACACGCAATAACAATCCACTAAGAAAAGAAGAATAACAAGGTGATTACCGACTCCACGGACTCAAACCCCTCCTTCAACTTCTTCGGACCTTGCGCTCCACCGATTGCACGTCCACTGCACACGTTCGAATCCACGAACGCCACTCGAATCCACGAGCACACGTTTCGAATCCACGAAACGCCTTCAACACACCGAATCCACGATGCCACGTCGAATCCACGACGCAAACTCAGCCGATAAGAATATAGGCTTCGATGGTGATCCTTTGCTTAGATTATCATTGAAGAACCGTAGAAAGAAATCTCTAAGCAAAGATTAGATCAATTCGACAAAAGATAGATCTTGGAAGAACCGTCGAATTGACCTAAAAGAGGCTAAAAAGAAGAACGATAAAAACCTAGCCTCTAGGGTTGCTCTCAAGTGTTTTCGGTATTTGTCCCACGTTCTTGAGAAACCCTAAGTGTCTATTTATAGGTTAGAAACCTTTGGAAAGAGATAAGAATCAAAAACTACCTTATCTGGAAATTTTCAGGACGGCGATCCGGATCGGATTTACTGCGATCCGGATCGTCGTAACGAGATTGACAATTCCAGAAAAACAAGGGTTCGGGATCCGGATTGCAAGGCCCGATCCGGATCGTTCATGAATTTCAGCAAAATCCCATGTTCGGGATCCGGATCGAAAATGGCTTTGATCCGGATTGGATTTGCCAATGAACTAACACCCTTCGGGATCCGGATTGGACTGTCTGATCCGGATCCTGAACATGTCCCATGTCCAGTTTTTGATTTTTATGCAATTAAAAATTCATCCAAGTGTTTCTACACTATAAGAAAGTATTCGGATCACCAAAATTATTTAGTTAAACATACCTGATCCTTTTGAATACTTTTTCTTGAGATTGATGTAACTGATCCACAATTCTTCATCTTCAATCTTCAAGACTCAAGACACTGAGTGTCAACTTGAGCTCTTGTTGAATCTTCTCTAAGTCTTCGATTGCTGATTGACAATTTGATCCCTTTAAGACTCCGACTCAACTCACTGACTTGACTCACGAAATATGCCAACACCAAAATGCCGTAACAATCTCCCCCTTTGGCAATTTCGTGACAAAACCCAAAAATACATAAAAACGCTCAAGTCACTCATCTTAAACCAAAAAATCGAAATTCAATGTCATCACCAAAACATTGATTTTCTTTGCGTGAAAGATCCAATAAATACAAAATTACATTTGAACCAAACAGTCCTAGAACATACTCTATGACTTAGGACTTGGAGTCTTAAAGTGATGTAATTCCTGCAAAACAAAACTCCAAACAAAATCAAACGTTAGTCGTTAGAAATTAAAATCCTACATTTGATTCGTCCTTTTGGTTCTTTTGTTTTTCGGCTCTTTCAATCTTTTCTTTATCTCCCCCTATCTTGAGCATCTCTAACATGTTCTCCATGTTCTCCATGTTCTCCCCCTGTCTTGAGCATTTATGTTCTCCCCCTTTGTGATACGATCATTTTTCTGTTCTCCCCCTTTTTGTCACAAATTGTCAAACAGTGAACATACTAGACAAAAGGAAATCACTAACAACATTAGTTCATAGAGAAAGAGAGATAAAAGCTCAGTTCCGGTATATAACAAAAATGCAGATTGCGTACCGGTACCAGAAAGCAAAAATCAAATAATTTCTTGAAACAAATCCAGATTTTAGAATCTTTTCAAATACCGATTTGTATTCCATCAAGAAATCAATTTAAGTGCTTTAAACCAATGAATTCACACAGATGCCATTCAATCCAATTAATTTCACAAAATTAAAAAGATTTACTCCTAAATCATGAAAAACAAAGATAAAACATTATAAACAGTTTTTCATGTTATATTCATCAAACACAAGTCATCAAAAATAATCTTGAGATCCAAACTCTATCAAGATGTAACGGATTTACAAAGATGACTTACGGAGATTTCCAAATGACATCAATCTTGAATTCTACCCTTTCTTGAGATTGAGGTTATGATCCAAATTTCTTTCATCAGAATAATTTAGAAAAATTCCATAAAAACCAGAAAAAGTATGTAAGCACTTTAGCGCATCAACTTTAAACAAAAGTCATCGTTTCATGCAACAAGAAATAGATTATACCAAATCTATCAAAAATACTCAAAAATGAAACGAAAATTTATGAAAATTAAAACCCTTAAAGTTGAACAACTTCAATCACATCTAACATGATCTTATGCGTAATGCCTTTATCAAATCATCAATTTGGTAAAGAAAATGAAATACCAAGATCAATAGATGTTTGAAATCCCAGATAAGTTAGATAATATATCTAGACAATCTGTTGAAGAGAGTGGCTCTTTGAGCATCTTTCGTTAAAAATCCACCTTATACCAACCTTGAAATTTGACAGAGTCAAGTATTTCAATATGCATTTTATTTAATCAAAATTGAAAAACCATGCTTGGTATACATGTGGTAGCTGCACACAGTACTCGGACGACCGAGGTGGTAGCTCTTTCCTCCATGTGGTGGTAGTTTTCACACTCCTCATTGGGATGTAACTCTTTCCACATCTTTTGAGCATTTTACTTTTCTTTGACTCCCCCTCAATTGGCTATCAATTATTTAATATATAAGGTATTCAACCAAAAATTGATCTCGCATTCATACTCGACTAAATAGTCAAATAAGATAATGACTATACCAAGAGATCATTGAGAGAGAAATTGACTTTGATCACTTAAAAGATGAATTAATTAACATAAATGATCATTGCAACATTGAAATATTATGATGTCAAAAGCATAATAGATTTCTAAATGCGTGAAAAGATGCAATTAAAGTCAATATAACCAATGCTCAA
>CM054938.1:21866558-21940331 GCA_029168755.2 Tillandsia fasciculata | reverse complement strand
AATCCCTTTATATCGCTAACGGCGAAACCACTATTTAAAAATTTAATATAGGGGTATTAGTAATGGATCCTAGCTAATTTCGATGTTCTGAGCGCGATGGCACTGACGGATTTCGCATTTGGCGACCCGGGTGCATCGAAGTGCGTGCAATGCCCACTTTCTGTCGAACTTTATGGCCCGAGAATTCATTTGAGATCCAAATCAAGCAAATAAATAGCCTATCTTGAAGGTCTCGACGACGAGCGGTCGTCGTGGCGAAGTCCGTTTCGCAAAACGATGAGCGGATTGTCTCGAAATGCGTGAAAAATACCCTAAAATGGACTAAATTGTAAGGAACCTTAGTATTTTATGTGTCAAAAGCTTAGGGACACAAACCACAGGGTCTTGTGTGCATAGGTAACCTACAGCAAGGGTTTCGGATGCTAAGAGTTAAGTGTGAAAAGGGATGTGGATAGAATCTAGCATTAAAGGAAAAATTGCCTCTTGGTCTTCTTGTGCTAGAGCCGAGGAAACGGGCAGGGACCCCAGGCGTCACCTAGGGACTCTTGCACCACCCATAACAGCCCGAAGTCCTGGACACCCGAGAGACACAATCCCATTAGAGAGGGAACCGAGAGAGAGAGAAGGAGAAGTTGGTGAAGGGTGGACCAAACTTGATCAAGGGAGATTTTGGGAGTGCCTGAAGAGCTCCTCTGGTGCCTGCAAACCTTGCTGGAGCTTGCCGAGGCCGCGCGTGGAGGAGGGACCAAGATTCTGGCTTCCTCCTTCTTCCCCGAGCTCGGCCAAGGTGAGGGCTTCAAACCACTGAATGATAGCCTCCTAGACCATGTGCAGTCGTTTCCTAGGCCCTTAGCATCCTCCCTGCAAATCCCCGAGCCCCCATGCAAAGCGGTTGGCTGGCGGCCACAATGGGTCGCGGAAACCTAGCCGAGCTCCGCCTTGATTGTTCTCGGCAACCAGTGAACAAAGATTGAAAAGTAAAATGGAGGGGTTGGACTGTAGAAGGTGTGGATCACTTCCTCAAAATTTGAGGAAGTCTAGTTCAAGTACGCGATAAAATCGCAAACCCTAGTTTTGGGTTTAATTGCATGTTGGCCGACCTTCCAACTCCGGCGCCGGCGGGCTTCTCCAACACCGGCCATCAACCCAGAAGAGATGCTGGGACCCAGAGGATCCCAACCATGCCTTTGCATGGCTCCCATGCAGCCCGAAAAGGGGCGGCCGTGGATGAACCCGAGAATGGAAGAAACTTGGCCGCCGGCGTTCCGGCCATCTCGGCCGGGGAGTAAGTGTCGGAAGCTTTGTATGGACTGTTGATTTTTAAGGATCCACAAGGATCTAAATAGGTACTATCAAACACCTAGAGGGGGGTGAATAGGTGTAATATTTAAAAAACCAATCTCAGTGCAAAATAAAAACCAATGCGGAAAATAAAAATAGCACACCGAGATTTACGTGGAAACTCCAATCCAGGAGAAAAACCACGGGACCAACACGCAATAACAATCCACTAAGAAAAGAAGAATAACAAGGTGATTACCGACTCCACGGACTCAAACCCCTCCTTCAACTTCTTCGGACCTTGCGCTCACCGATTGCACGTCCACTGCACACGTTCGAATCCACGAACGCCACTCGAATCCACGAGCACACGTTTCGAATCCACGAAACGCCTTCAACACACCGAATCCACGATGCCACGTCGAATCCACGACGCAAACTCAGCCGATAAGAATATAGGCTTCGATGGTGATCCTTTGCTTAGATTATCATTGAAGAACCGTAGAAAGAATCTCTAAGCAAAGATTAGATCAATTCGACAAAAGATAGATCTTGGAAGAACCGTCGAATTGACCTAAAAGAGGCTATAAAGAAGAACGATAAAAACCTAGCCTCTAGGGTTGCTCTCAAGTGTTTTCGGTATTTGTCCCACGTTCTTGAGAAACCCTAAGTGTCTATTTATAGGTTAGAAACCTTTGGAAAGAGATAAGAATCAAAAACTACCTTATCTGGAAATTTTCAGGACGGCGATCCGGATCGGATTTACTGCGATCCGGATCGTCGTAGCGTGATAGACAATTCCAGAAAAAAACAGGGTTCGGGATCCGGATTGAAGTGCCCGATCCGGATCGTTCATGAATTTCAGCAAAATCCCATGTTCGGGATCCGGATCGAAAATGGCCTTTGATCCGGATTGGATTTGCCAATGAACTAGCACCCTTCGGGATCCGGATTGGATGTCTGATCCGGATCCTGAACATGTCCCATGTCCAGTTTTTGATTTTTATGCAATTAAAAATTCATCCAAGTGTTTCTACACTATAAGAAGTATTCGGATCACCAAAATTATTTAGTTAAACATACCTGATCAATCCGAATCCATTTTCCTTGAGATTGATGTAATTGATCCACAATTCTTCACCTTCAATCTTCAAGACTCAAAACACTGAGTGTCAACTTGAGCTCTTGTTGAATCTTCTCTAAGTCTTCGATTGCTGATTGACAATTTGATCACTTCAAGACTCCGACTCAACTCACTGACTTGACTCACGAAATATGCCAACACCAAAATGCCGTAACAATCTCCCCCTTTGGCAATTTCGTGACAAAACCCAAAAATACATAAAAACGCTCAAGTCACTCATCTTAAACCAAAAAATCGAAATTCAATGTTATCACCAAAACATTGATTTTCTTTGCGTGAAAGATCCAATAAATACAAAATTACATTTGAACCAAACAGTCCTAGAACATACTCTATGACTTAGGACTTGGAGTCTTAAAGTGATGTAATTCCTGCAAAACAAAACTCCAAACAAAATCAAACGTTAGTCGTTAGAAATTAAAATCCTACATTTGATTCGTCCTTTTGGTTCTTTTGTTTTTCGGCTCTTTCAATCTTTTCTTTATCTCCCCCTATCTTGAGCATCTCTAACATGTTCTCCATGTTCTCCATGTTCTCCCCCTGTCTTGAGCATTTATGTTCTCCCCCTTTGTGATACGATCATTATTTTCTGTTCTCCCCCTTTTTGTCACAAATTGTCAAACAGTGAACATACTAGACAAAAGGAAATCACTAACAACATTAGTTCATAGAGAAAGAGAGATAAAAGCTCAGTTCCGGTATATAACAAAAATGCAGATTGCGTACCGGTACCAGAAAGCAAAAATCAAATAATTTCTTGAAACAAATCCAGATTTTAGAATCTTTTCAAATACCGATTTGTATTCCATCAAGAAATCAATTTAAGTGCTTTAACAATGAATTCACACAGATGCCATTCAATCCAATTAATTTCACAAAATTAAAAAGATTTACTCCTAAATCATGAAAAACAAAGATAAAACATTATAAACAGTTTTTCATGTTATATTCATCAAACACAAGTCATCAAAAATAATCTTGAGATCCAAACTCTATCAAGATGTAACGGATTTACAAAGATGACTTACGGAGATTTCCAAATGACATCAATCTTGAATTCTACCCTTTCTTGAGATTGAGGTATATGATCCAAATTTCTTTCATCAGAATAATTTAGAAAAATTCCATAAAAATCAGAAAAAGTATGTAAGCACTTTAGCGCATCAACTTTAAACAAAAGTCATCGTTTCATGCAACAAGAAATAGATTATACCAAATCTATCAAAAATACTCAAAAATGAAACGAAAATTTATGAAAATTAAAACCCTTAAAGTTGAACAACTTCAATCACATCTAACATGATCTTATGCGTAATGCCTTTATCAAATCATCAATTTGGTAAAGAAAATGAAATACCAAGATCAATAGATGTTTGAAATCCCAGATAAGTTAGATAATATATCTAGACAATCTGTTGAAGAGAGTGGCTCTTTGAGCATCTTTCGTTAAAAATCCCACCTTATACCAACCTTGAAATTTGACAGAGTCAAGTATTTCAATATGCATTTATTTAATCAAAATTGAAAAACCATGCTTGGTATACATGTGGTAGCTGCACACAGTACTCGGACGACCGAGGTGGTAGCTCTTTCCTCCATGTGGTGGTAGTTTTCACACTCCTCATTGGGATGTAACTCTTTCCACATCTTTTGAGCATTTTACTTTTCTTTGACTCCCCCTCAATTGGCTATCAATTATTTAATATATAAGGTATTCAACCAAAAATTGATCTCGCATTCATACTCGACTAAATAGTCAAATAAGATAATGACTATACCAAGAGATCATTGAGAGAGAAATTGACTTTGATCACTTAAAAGATGACTTAATTAACATAAATGATCATTGCAACATTGAAATATTATGATGGCAAAAGCATAATAGATTTCTAAATGCGTGAAAAGATGCAATTAAAGTCAATATAATAATGCTCAATTAATGTCCTATGTACAAACATAGATAAGAACAAAAACACAAAACAAAACCTAACCTAAGGATTGGTTTCAAAAAGAGATTATTTCAAGGAAAGCATTCCAATTGCCTTACGCAAATGAATAAAACGTTTTTGATCCAAAGGTTTTGTTAAAATGTCAGCTAATTGATCCTCAGTTGAAATATATGAAAGTTGAAGAATATTTGATTCAACTAGCTCTCTAAGAAAATGATATCTAAGTTCAATGTGTTTTGTTCTTGAGTGCAACACAGGATTTTTAGAAATGTTTATAGCACTTGTGTTGTCACAAAGAATTCACACAACCGAGATAGATTAAGCATCTAAAGATCACACATGATTTCTAAAATTTGATACTTATAACTATCAAAAACTCCTATAATGAAGTATCTTCAAGATTATGATTATGGAGTAAAGTTGATAATCCATATAAAATTAATTTGGAGTGAATGAACGTGAAACCCTTTTTATTCAATGCACTTGTTCAATAAAAACCCTTTTGTTCAAAAACAAAGTATAAAAACAAAGAGCATTGAAAAACATGTAATGCAAAGATTAAGAAAAATATGAAAGGAAAACCAATCAAAGCATTACATACAGTCATAAGCTATTTAGAACTTAAGACAAGGAAAGATATCACCTTTCCGAATCCAAAATCGCTGGATTTTGGGTTGTCTTGATTCGTTGTGGCCGGGGGTTGTCCGCTTTGACTGTTGATCCACCTTAGGTCTTTGCCTCGCAATGATCCACTTGTATGATTGATGTTGTGGCTCGGACCTTTGGTGGGTTGAGTGAACTCCTTTGACTTGATGTGTCTTTTGATTCCGTTGAGTCCGCTCCGTAGATGAAGTTGCCGAAGGATTTTTCTTTCTCTTTTTCGGGCAATTCTTCACCAAATGTCCTTCAAGTCCACATAGGTGACAAGTTTTCCTTTCAATTTCATTGTGGAACTTGAAGCATGCACAGTTTGGTTCTTTTTAAATCCCAAACCAACCTTGCTTGTTTGACCTAATCCGGACATACAATCTAAGTTTCTTGGAACCGGTTGAAAGCCTTTGTATGTCGGATTTGAGTTCATGAACTTGCTTGGTCAAAGCTTGGTTGGTGACATGAATCTCTTCAAACTGCTTTTCAAGAAAACCAATCTTGTCCATATATGATTTTGCGTTTGTCTCCGATTGGTTTAGCTTTTCTTGGAGGATTTTATTGTTATCCAATAACCGTCCTTGTTCCTCCTCGAGATCATGAAGTTTGATCTTTAAAGCTTGATTCTCGTCTTGAACTTCAAGTCGTTGCTTCCTCAACTTCTTGATATGCTTGGCCATCTTCTTTGATTCCGCAAGAAGTTGTTGGTATGCCTCAACGAGTTCTTCTTCGTCCGACTCCCCCTCACTTGATGACTCTCCTCGGATGTTGATGTTTCATGCAAAATCAAAGGAATAGAGTCAGTGACTAAAGATGATAAGCACAAATTAGAAGAGGGAATTTGAGAGGCATGAAAAGCAACAACTTTTTCCTCTTCACTTGAGGTCGATTCATCGAAACTAGAATCGTCCCAAGTTTTTGCTTGCAAAGCCTTCTTTTTGTATGATTTCTTAGAAGGACAATCCGTTGAAATATGGCCGTAGCCTTTGCATCGATAGCATCGGATTTCCCCTTCGAAATCATCTTTTTCTTTTTCTTTAGAAGGTTTTGCAACGCCTTTGAGTTTAGAGGATTTAGAACCCGATGATCCTTTAGATGGTTTCGTGGATGAAGATCCATCGGTTCGATTCTTCCAAAATTTCCGACGAAATTTCTTTGTGATCCGCGCCAATTGTTCTTCAAAATCGGCAAAAGAGATTTCATCGTCGGAACTCGATTCGTCATCTTCTTCCTTTGTTGATTTGAATGCAATACCTGTAAGCTTAGAAGAAGACTTGGAAGAAATTTGATTAGTAGGAAAAGTCATCTCATAAGTTTGTAAAGCACCTACTAATTCCTCTACACTCATCTCATCCGGATGACTAACGGTTTCAATGGCGGTAACCTTTGCCCTAAACCGTTCCGGAAGAGTCCGAAGAATCTTTCTTACAATTTTCGACTCCGGGATCTTTTCTCCTAAATTAGCACATGTATTAATTACATCTTGAAGTCTAGTGTAATAATCTGTAAACAATTCATGCTCTTCCATATGAATAGAGTCAAATTGACTTGTAAGCATCTGGAGCTTTTGAATTTTTACAAGATTAGTACCCTCATGTGTAATTTTGAGAATATCCCAAATTTCCTTCGCGGTTTCACACGCGGAAATTCGTGTAAACTCAGTCGAGGAAAGAGAATTATATAAAGCGTTCATACCTTTCCCATTGTAAGAAGATCTTTCGATTTCCTCTTTGGACCATCTAGAGCGAGGTTTTGGGGTAGTAGAATTTCCTACTTCCTCAACCGGATGCACCCAACCGTATTCAACGGTTTGCCAAACACGCTCATCAATAGAGATGAGAAAAGCTCTCATCCGCACTTTCCAATATGCATAATTGGTCCCATCAAAAAGAGGAGGTCTAAAAATATTACCACTTTCACCCGACATGATAGATAAACCTAAAACCCGCTCTGATACCAATTGTAGGTTTTTAGGATCCACAAGGATCTAAATAGGTACTATCAAACACCTAGAGGGGGGTGAATAGGTGTAATATTTATAAAACCAAATCTCAGTGCAAAAATAAAAACCAATGCGGAAAATAAAAATCAACACACCGAGATTTACGTGGAAACTCCAATCCAGGAGAAAAACCACGGGACCAACACGCAATAACAATCCACTAAGAAAAGAAGAATAACAAGGTGATTACCGACTCCACGGACTCAAACCCCTCCTTCAACTTCTTCGGACCTTGCGCTCCACCGATTGCACGTCCACTGCACACGTTCGAATCCACGAACGCCACTCGAATCCACGAGCACACGTTTCGAATCCACGAAACGCCTTCAACACACCGAATCCACGGTGCCACGTCGAATCCACGACGCAAACTCAGCCGATAAGAATATAGGCTTCGATGGTGATCCTTTGCTTAGATTATCATTGAAGAACCATAGAAAGAAATCTCTAAGCAAAGATTAGATCAATTCGACAAAAGATAGATCTTGGAAGAACCGTCGAATTGACCTAAAAGAGGCTAAAAAGAAGAACGATAAAAACCTAGCCTCTAGGGTTGCTCTCAAGTGTTTTCGGTATTTGTCCCACGTTCTTGAGAAACCCTAAGTGTCTATTTATAGGTTAGAAACCTTTGGAAAGAGATAAGAATCAAAAACTACCTTATCTGGAAATTTTCAGGACGGCGATCCGGATCGGATTTACTGCGATCCGGATCGTCGTAACGTGATAGACAATTCCAGAAAAACAGGGTTCGGGATCCGGATTGAAGGCCCGATCCGGATCGTTCATGAATTTCAGCAAAATCCCATGTTCGGGATCCGGATCGAAAATGGCCTTTGATCCGGATTGGATTTGCCAATGAACTAGCACCCTTCGGGATCCGGATTGGACTGTCTGATCCGGATCCTGAACATGTCCCATGTCCAGTTTTTAATTTTTATGCAATAAAAAATTCATCCAAGTGTTTCTACACTATAAGAAGTATTCGGATCACCAAAATTATTTAGTTAAACATACCTGATCCTTTTGAATACTTTTTCTTGAGATTGATGTAATTGATCCACAATTCTTCATCTTCAATCTTCAAGACTCAAAACACTAAGTGTCAACTTGAGCTCTTGTTGAATCTTCTCTAAGTCTTCGATTGCTGATTGACAATTTGATCACTTCAAGACTCCGACTCAACTCACTGACTTGACTCACGAAATATGCCAACACCAAAATGCCGTAACATGGACTAGAGGAAGCTTCCATATAAGTTGGAAGGCTTCTTATAGCTTCTGTAAAAATCCGCCATTAACGAGCTTGAGCTCCAAAATGGATCTTTGCTCCCCGCCGCCGCCGCCGCACCCCGTTGCCGGCCACGGGTATGGGAAGCTTCTGTGAGGTAGTTAGCATCTTTTAGTGCTGTTGGTTTGGCCCCAGAGCTTCTGGTTGAAGCATCACAAATTTCAATGCAAAGGGGTCATCTTCTTCCTTCCAAGCCGCGGCCAACTCTAGTAATTGGTTGCTCCAGGTTGAGGAAAAATGATTAAGGGACCTATTAGATTAATTTTATCCAAGTATTATTGCTCCAGGTGCTGTGGTTGCAGAGATTCAATGTGAAATTTTGCTTATGTTTAATATTATATATAATGCATGCCTAGTGTTTGCTAATATGCCTCAATGAAATTTTAAACAGAATTTGACAAAGTTGTAAATATGAAAGTTGCTTCTTTTCATCCCCTGAGCTTTGTGCTCACTTCAGTTCAAACAGAAACTGTGTGGATAAATGAATGGAGCATGGTACACATTGTTAGTAAGTAAGGCTTTGAATCTCTGTGATCCAGCAGGTCTGGGCTACAACCAGTGCAAGCCCTAGTATCCCACCAATATTTATAGCAATTTGATATACAAACTTTAATTGATTGATGAGTAGAATTAAAGTTATAGTTAAATCAACCTAGAAAGGTAATGTTGGAATAAAACACTGTTCTAGGGTGTTGGCGAAGCCGCAACAGTGTATTCCTGGCTAATTTGGGGTCACTGGACGCGATGCTCGCGTTAGAATTACTGTTTGAAGTCCCGAAGAAATAAAATGACATTAAGGCTATGTTAGTACATAACTTATGGGCCAAAATTTGCCTCGGGACCCGTGCTGCCACAAATGGGTGAGCACGGTGTTCAGCAAGACACAAGTAACCTGCTGGAAGTGACGGAATGTTAAAATGAATTTCCAGTTGAAAGAACGGGCAAAAACAGTGCCCAAATTGGCACTAAAAGTGAGAATTTGAAAACCCTAAGGGTCTAGATGCAAAAATCACATCATATACTGGTTAGTAAACTGGTTTGTTGATTCCTAAACTTTTCGTTAGGAATCCAACGGCTCCCGTTGAGCGGAAATCGGAATTCGGTTCGAAAATCGGCAAAATCGTCGATTTTTCGGTATCCGGGTGATAATCGCGCAATTCGAGGAATTGCGGCGGTTTCACCAGGTCGACTGTTGAGTCCCAGTAGAATCTGGTTGAGCCAGCGACCCAGTTAGACAGCCCGAGTCTCCCGGAAATCCAAAAGAGAATTCCGGGAGGGGCAATTTGGTAATTTCACCAAATAAGGAATACAGTTGGAAATGGACCTATAAGTTGTTAAATTTGGATGATAGGAAACTAGAAAGGGTTAAGTTAAAAGATAACCAGGTTTTAAATTGGAGTTTGCAAAATGTTAGATTAAAAGTTAAATTAAAAGGGTTAAATAAAATTTCTGAACAACATATTTGATTCAGGTATCTCTGGTCTTCGAGTAAGTTGCAGATACGATTAGCCGCCTGCGTTATATCAGGTGGGTTATCTTCGGTCCGGGTTTTATCAGTTCGGCCCTCTGGGGTGCGATACTGGTTGGACCCCTGTTTTTGGTAGCTTAACTTAATCTCTTTGAGCCTGCTTTTCTTTGATTATACCTGCTATCTGCCTGATCTATGCCTGTTATCTGTTCTATTCTGCCTTACATGATTGTTCATAGCACCTCTAGCATTTATGCTTTTACTTGGACATTTCCATGGTTGATGAGTGAGCCTGTTTGTCTCGTCGATCAAATGATACACTGCTGAGCACATAGATTTGTTTAACTGATGTTTTTACCGAGCTTCGTAGGGTCGCTGGAGTCTGTTCTTGTTTGATAGGACAAAGGCAATTGCTCTACGAGGTTTGGAAACCCAAGCTTCGTAGTGTCGCCTAAGTCTGTTCTTGTTTGATAGGACGAGGGCAATGCTTTTCGGGGTTTGGACTTTTTAAAACAGTTTTCTTAAAAATATGTGTTTAAGTTTTGTATCATTTGGTTGGTATGTGTGATTGAGTTGAGTTTATCTGTGAGCTTATGATTAGCTGAGATTTGCCTTGATTTGCATATGAGTTGAGATTTATTGTTTAGTTGCTGATTAGTCCTGCATGAGAGTTGAGATTCAGTTGATCTTGTCATTGCATCCCAGTGGGGATTTCCCGGCTTGTAGCCGATTACCCGGTCAGTGGACCGCCAGTTTGAGCATTTGCATATGATTCGCCCGCACCGTTGTTCTTCACGTACACCAGCGGACCGATCACCCGTAGCGGTGTACTTTACCGGTAAAGTGGTTAGCAGTTGCAACCCGTGACCCTCAGTGGAGGGAATGTCAACCAGGTTGGTGCTAGGTTGGGCAGCCTTGCCTGAGGTCTTGTGAAGGCCAATATGGTAGCTTGTGATTGGGTCTTTGTGTTTTCATTTATTTGATGCATGTGTTGTTAAGTTGCTTTAACATGCTTCTTTGATCTGGCTTCTAGCTATCTACCTGTATATGATTCTATGTGATGCCTTTGATTTTAGTTTCATTGTTATCTTGCTGATTGTCCTAACTCCTTGATGCGTTGATTATCCTGATACATGATTGTCCTGTTTTTAAATTCTGCTAAAATTATCTCCTATGCTTGTACCAAGATTATGAGTTTTGTTTTCTTTACAGCACCAGTTATATATCTGCTTTATCCTAACCCATGATCTATTACTATCCTCTAGCATTGTATACCAGTAGGTACGATCTGTTATTTCTCGGCTCGTCGTGCCCACTGGGATACACTCCGGTGTGTCTCACACCCTCGGGTGACTGTTTTTCAGGTCGAGCGGGTGTTGAGATGTCGGGACGAGTTGGTGAGATCACGAGGTAGAGCTTGACCCTGGACAGCCGATAGCCCAAGTATTTAGTTATTTGATGTAACAAGGAAATGTAATGTAATTGAAAAGTTGTTGTAATATCTGTGTTGTATTAGTGATACGTAGTTAGTACTCTGATTGATTGCCAAGCTAGCCGTGCATATATAGGAAAGGCTCAATCCCCAGTGGGATTGGGACTCTTCTATATATGTGGCGGTCTGTTGCGCCCTGGCTGGTTTCAAACTCTGATTTCAAAAAAAAAAAAAAATTAGACGCTGGTTTTTAAACTCGGGGCGTGACAATTAATGAATAGTCCACCGAAGTCCAAAAAGTTGAAAATACCCAGGGATAAATTTCTAATTCCCCCAACTCCAATGGGTTCAGAAACACCCGAAAACTCTCCTGGGTACAAAAATATAGTCCAATGTTACAATCAACACAATTAATCTAAGTGCAGAATCTGCTGAAATTTCAGTCCCAAAGATGCGAAATTTCCACCTCTAATATAAACTCCACAAATTCTAATAAAAATATGACGGCAATCCTCGCAAAGTTTAGATGTCAATCGAGCCCTTAAACGTCAAATTCTGATTCCGGGTGCTGAGATAAAAATCCATCAAGGTGCTACTGTCCAAGAAGATCCACCAGCAACAAAGGGGGTTAAAGATGTACCAGGAATCCCAATAAAAGCTCAAATATATGGAGAGTGGAAAATACAAAAATCGTAGATCTACCTCTCATGAATCCGACGTCACGAAAATCATCCAAAAATACTGTCGGAGTAACTCTCTGGACCTCGCGGACCGAAATACGACGATAACGGGCCACCAACGAAAGAACGTCGCTCTGTGCTAAGATGCCAAAGTCGTCGATGGTGCGCCTTCCAAAAATTCCGAAACTCCCTCGAGAGATGCAGCACAAGAAGAAGAACAACTTCTCTTGAGGGCCCAATCATAGAAGATCTCGGGAAAGCCTTCAAAAAGAAGCCCAAAGGGGCTATTTATAGCCCAGCCCACCAAGGAGGAAAAAAATCCAGATTCGGGTGCCCGAAATTGGGCCGACCCGTTACTGTGCACGCCCGAATTCCTCTCGGCGCACCACGTCACCTGCACCGTGCCACGCGCGCCCGGCGCACGCGCCGCCGCTGCCCTGGCCTGCCGGAATAGTAAACCATCGCCTCGAAATTCACGTTTTGGCAATCGGGCTCCGAAAAATACAAATAAATAGTCCATTTTCATCGTTTTCGCGTGCTGAGTCCAAATCCGATGTCCGTTTTGCCAAATTCCACTTTTAAAATTTGTCGAAGGCATCCGGATAGGTATTCTTAATCTAAATTTCGTGCTGGGTCCAATTCTGAGGTCCTATTTGCCGCAACCATCTCGAATCACACATCATAGGCCTCCAGAAGCCACAATTCACACTGTAAGACCTTCGCGGAGATCCGGGTCATCACAATTCAAATCATCAAAAATTATTTAGTTTAACATACATGAACATTTTGAATTCATTCTTCTTGAGATTGATGTATGTGATCTTCAAGTCTCCAACTTCAATCTTCAAGCCTAAAAAAACTTCACGAAATACGCCAAAACAAAAATTCTTAACAATCTTCTCCTTTGGCGGTTTCATGACAAAACATATAATCCACAAAAATTATAGAAAGATGATTTTTGTTGTTATCACTATATAACAAAAATAAGCATGAACGATCCAAATAAATATAAATACAAGAGAGAAACTTCTAATACAAACTTTAGACTTAGATGCAACAAGGAGTGTTCAAATCTTATACTCTCTACAAAAGAAATAATTCTTGACAAAAAGAAATCATCCGTACCTCAAGAATTTAATCAATAAGCAACCAGAGGGTTTACATTTTAATATGACATTAGATATCAGATATGCACAAATATAAGCATTCATATCCACATATCATTTCAAAGTTTCAAAGCATAATGCCACAGTTTATAGTTCAGAATTCAAAAAGTTCAGCTCGGTTCAACTTACCTTGCTTACCTTGTTCACTTGTTCTACCAACTTGTTAGAAGTTAGAATATTACAAAACCAAATAGTCAGTAGAATAGTTAGTCATGTTCTCATTGTTCTCACAGTTCTCATTTCACTCCCCATTTTTATCACAAACAAAGCCAAAATAAAAGTGGGGAAAAATCTCAAAAAGTCAAACCTGCAAAAGAAAAACTGTTAGAGAAACTGAAATTAGAATCACCAATTTTAATCTGAATCGGATCCTTCGGAGCTGCTACATCCAAGGTTTGCAAAAATCTTCTTGACCAACTTCGTTAGGGTAGAATATTTCTTCTTCAAGTCATGTTGGACTGTCGTGATACGTTGTAAGTCAAGAGAGATCCGCTCCTGCTCGAGAGTAATCCGTTCTTGTTCAGAAGAGAGCCTTTGTTCCTCTCGATAAATTGAAGTCACAAAGGCTTCATTCTCTGATGTGTCAAAAATTCCTGGTGCTGCTGGTTGTGCTGTTGCTGCTGCTGTCGGTGTTGGTGCTGCTGAAGAACTCGAAGGTCGCTTGCCACGAGGAGGTGTAGTAGTGTCATATAGTTTCCTAGGGAGGGACTTCACAACTGTTGAGTCATTAATGGTTCCCAAACTATGCATATAGCTTGACGAGTGAATATGTAATGACCCGAATCTCCGTGGAGGAGCTACGGCTTGATCAGCAGCTTTTGGAGGCCCATGTTGTCTGTCAGAGTTGGTTGCGCGCAAATTGGAGTCAAGAAATGGACTTAGCGCGGAAAGGAATTAAGTATACCTATTTGGACGTTTTCGGCAAAAATAGAAGTGGTTTCGCGCAAAACGGAGACCGCCGTTGGATTCAGCACGGAAAAATGTTTGAAAATTGCTATTTGGAAATTTTCTGGTGATTTCGGATGACAAAAACAAACTCAGTGCGTGAAAATGCTAATAATAGGAATTTTCTAGTTTTTTTAGGCTTGCTGGGCTTCACATGCCGATTTTGCGGGTGGGCCGGTCCACGGCCCACCACGCGTGCACCGTACACAGCGAGCCATGACGCAGAACGCGTGGCGGCGGCTGGTTGGGCGGGGCACTGTGCGGGCATGTGGGGGCAGGCGACTCGACAGCGGGTCAAGCGGCGGGCAACGCGGGACGCACGCGGCCGTACGCGCACGTGCGCCAGGTGGTGGCCTGCGGTTGGCGGGCGCCAACCACCCACGCACGCGCACCAGGTGGTGGCCCGGTTGGCAGCGCCTGGCTGTTGCATGGGGCTGGACATGTGGCGCGCCCGGGTGATTTCGGGTGCTGCCTTTGCTGTAGCATGTTCGGCGCCCGAATCTTTCGGGCGCCCGAATCTTTCGGGCGCCCGAAAATGTACCCCAAACCCCTCTTTTCTTTGGGATTTTCTGCCTATGAATATGCCTTTGAAGCCCCATTTTGAGACCTTTGGGATTTTTGTTAGAGCTTCCCTTTGGCTGAGATCTTCCTCTTCATGTCCACCACACTTTGAAGGAGTCTTGGCATTTTTTGAGGCCGCGGCATCGACGCTTTCCCCGACTCGGCGCGCTTCAACATTCCTCTTTTGGTGGTTTTCTCTGTCACAGTTTCGACCCCGGGGCATGACAGATTAGAGTGGTATCAGAGCCTTGGTTGTATGTCATTATACACTTAGAAATCCTATGCTTGTGGTTGGACCTTAGGATGACTACATGAGAATCGTGATTTGTAGCAAGAGTCATGATTGAGTTTATACCTATGCCAAGGGATGGGACGAGTGATTGGCATGTTTATCCTCCTAAACGATTATGTTGGCTGCAGACAACATAATGTTGAAAAAAGGGTAACATGTCCTAGACTTTCGCTGGATTGGGTCGAGCGTTTGTTTTGTCTTGATGTGTGGTTACCCAGGTAGCACGATGCCTCCCCGATGCAGAGTACTGACGCGTTCGCAGCCTCCATCTCCCGATGAGTCTGAGAGAGAGCAATCACGGCAGGACCAGCAGAGAGAGGTTCAGGAGTTACAGGCCCAGATGGCACAGTTGTCGGAGGCTATCCGACGCCAGAAGGAGGCCATGGAACGTCTGATGCGCCTGTTGGAGCAGAGAGCACAGCCAGTTGCAGCACCGCCTGAGCGTTCTTCAGCACATTCTTTCCTTGCAGTGACACCCCCAGCTATACCAGTGGCGCCGGCAGCCCCTACTGTACCGACTACCAGTGGATCGATATCTAGGCAAGATGGACAGTTGACACCGGTGGAGCAGAGCGAGGTTGTAGATCGCTTGATGAAGTTTCGCCAGTTGGATCCGCCTCGTTTCTCTCGGCTGAGTTTGGAGCCGTGGGAAGCAGAGTCTTGGATAATGGCTATGGAGCTACTTTTCGAGAGCCTTTTCATTGAGGAGTGGTTTCAGGTTCTTTTGGCGACAAACTTTTTGGAGCACAATGCCGAGGCTTGGTGGCGCCGAGTGCGACCTGTCGGTCCGCCTGGGACCCAGCTGCTTACTTGGGTGGAGTTCCGCAGCCATCTTGTTGGAGCTTTCTTTCCCGAGAGTGTCAGACAGAAACTGGAAGAGGATCTGAAGAACCTCCAGCAGGGAGGCCGTTCTATGCAGGAGTACATTGTGGATTTCAATCTGCTACTGAACAGTGTCCGCATGCGGCCAGGGATGAGGCACATAGGATTTACGAGCGGGGTTTGCGCCGAGATATCTACCAGTTTGTTCGGTCACGCAGACTACAGACATTGGACGCCTCGATGGAGCAGGCTCTTTATATGGAGCGAGGAAATATAGTTATGACTGAGAAGAACACAGCCACAGGTGGGAGTTCGGGCGTGAAGCGCCCAGTGCCTAATGACGAGGGACGGGCGAGTAGGCAGGAGCCTCCGAGACCTCTATGATTTCACCCTGAGGGTCATGGGTTTCAGAGGCGCAAGAGATCTGGTGGACCCCAGCAACAGCCGCAGTATCAACAGCATCAGCAGCGACAGCAGTCTCAGCAGCAGTATCCCCGGCAGCAGTAGTATCAGCATCAGCGACAGGATCGGTGTGTTATCTATGGTGGGCCACATTCACCGTCATAGTGTGACCAGAGACAGGGACGGTGCTTCCTATGCGGAGAGTTAGGACATTTCAGAGCATCATGCCACCGAGCAATCTTGTCAGTGTGACCTATTGCTACAGCTCCCCCCTTGCCTGTTCAGGAAGCGAAAGCCTCTCCGATTTACCACCAGACAGATAGGGCCGCAACGTCCAGACAGGCGGAGCGGCGACCTTCAGCACCCAGTGGGCGGGTTTACGCAGCCCAGGTGGAAGACACCCCAGCAGCGTATCGTGTAGTCGCAGCTATGATTTTACTTACAAATGGTTGAGCTTAAGCATTTTGGTACCGCCGGATTTCATGCATGTTTTAGTGGAGCATTTGCATCTCTGCATGGATAAGAGATAGGATCATTACTGCATATAATAGTGGTTTAGATTTTTTATCGTATCCTACAAGTAGAGGAGGTTTGTGGAGCACGATCAGTGCACTGGAGACCTGGGATTATACCGGCAGACATGACGGTTTGGTGGTAGCCCCAAGACTTGATCGAGCACACAGGATGGGCCGATTGGCGCGGTATCATGCAACGACTGATTGAGGGATGAGAACAGTGACCCTTCCACGAGTTGGGCAGAAGGAGTTCATTTTCACAGACTGCCGAAGTACCTTTCTTACAGCGATGGCTTCAGCGACAAAGGACAGACGCCACCACTAGAGTAGATGAGATGTTAGGGCTTGAGGTTGTGTCCTTAGGGGGTCGTAGTAGATCATAACCTTCGTCTGTGCAGCCACAGCAGGAACAGCTTCAATAGTTCTCTCCCTTTTCCACGTCTTTACGCCGAGACTCGTGAACGGGACGAAAACTTCGAAAGGCTACTCCAGAAATGGAGACGGTGCTGGAGCCTGTTCTTGTTTGATTGGGGTGAAGGCGCTGGCCTTCTGAGATTTTCGGACCTTTCGCTGGTTTCGGCTGTTTATAAACTGAGAGTTGGGATTGATGATATTCCTGATGTTGGGCTCTATACTTTTTGGTAGGTTGTGGGTGAGTTGGTTTTGTGGTTGTGGTGCGTTTTAGTTTCGAGGATGAAACTTTCTTTTAGTGGGGGAGGATATGATGACCCGAATCTCCGTGGATGAGCTACGGCTTGATCAGCAGCTTCTGGAGGCCCATGTTGTCTGTCAGAGTTGGTTGCACGCAAATCAGAGTCAAGAAATGGACTTAGCACGGAAAATGAATTAAGTTTACCTATTTGGGCATTTTCGGCAAAAATAGAAGTGGTTTCGCGCAAAACGGAGACCGCTGTTGGATTCAGCACGGAAAAACATTTGAAAATTGCTATTTGGAATTTTTCTGGTGAATTCGGACGTCAAAAACGGACTCAGTGCGCGAAAATGCTAAAAATAGAATTTTCTATTTTTTTAGGCTTACTGGGCTTCACGGGCCGATTTTGCGGGTGGGCCGGTCCACGGCCCACTGCGCGTGCACCCGGTGCAGCGGGCCACGGCGCAGGACGCGTGGCGGCGCCTGGTTGGGCGGGGCACGCGAGGGCAGGCGACTCGGCAGCGGGTCAAGCGGCGGGCAGCGCGGGTCGCATGCGGCCTTATGCGCGCGTGCGCTAGGTGGCGGCCCGCGGTTGGCGGGCGCCAGCCACCCGTACATGCGGGCGGGCCACATGGCGCGACACGGTTGGCCGTGCCTAGCTGTTGCATGGGGCTGGACACGTGGCGCGCCCGGGTGATTCCGGGCGTTGCCTTTGTTGTAGCGTGTTCGGCGCCCTCATTTGGGCTAGCTTTGCTTACGCTTTAGACATCCTCACTTTACATTCCATCTCTGGACTTAGTGTTTTCCTCGCCCGGGTAGTGGGCCGACTGGTCGGGATTTCTTTTAGTGTAGGATGCATATTGCACTCGTGCTTAGGGGCCGAGTGGAGTCTGATAGCTGTGGCTAGTCTTGTTCTGGTGTTGGGAGTCGTTTGAGTAAACGGTGGTCCCAGGTTGTCGAGTTTTCTCTGATCTTTTTGTCATCACTGTGTTCGTGGCAGTAGTTTACTAGTGATAACAGGACCCTGAACCCAGATTGTTTTGGACACACATATAATTTCAGTAAATTGATATTTTCCTTCCGAATTTTGAAGGGTTGCCGGAGCCTGTTGTTGTTTGATTGGGTAAAGGCATTAGTCTTTCGGGGTTTGGAAAATGAAACTTGTTTTGATTGATTTTATTAAAGAACTAAATTTATTAAATTGGGCTTCTCAAATTAAAATAATTTTCAGTAATAACTGTCTTCTTTTTTTGCAAACTGGGTTTGAATGATTTGGGTTCAAGGGGTTGTTTTCATATTTTAGGACGAAAGCTACGGGGGCTGTGCCTAGAAACTATTCTTGTTTGATAGGGTTGTAGGTGCTAGTCTTCCGGAACTTCCAGATCCTGATTGGTTTCCTCCAGATGTTTTACCCGATGGAGTTGATTTTCCCCGAACTGTAAGGGGTCGAGAACTTCGAAAGGTTGAATCTGGAGTCTATTTTTGTTTGATTGGGATTCTAGGCACCGACCTTTCGGGATTCTCCGACCCTTACAGTGTCGGTTAGTTCTGTGTCATCTGTGAGTTGGGTGTTCTGTTTTGGGGAGCCATTTGGGTTGACGGTGGTCCCGAGCTGTGGAGTGTCAACGGCAGATGTTGTTAGTGTTGAGTTATTGTTGTTGATCTGATTGATCGTGGATTTGGATTATAGCCTGCATGAGCCATATTGAGCTCGACAGAGATGCGTGGATATTTTCCTTGGTGGGGTCGCGCCCCTCGAGTGCCGCTCCGGAGTTGGGCCTGTTACTTTACTATAGCGACTTGTCAACGCAGTCCGTGTGGGATGCCCTACATAAGTCCAGTCCTCCGTGGATGTAATGGCAGTAGGTGGGCTCAGGTTTGACTGGACCCTATGTGGCAGTCAGTGAGATTAGGTTGATTGAGTATACTCGGTTATAGTCGATGCATCATTTTCATCTGTATCACCCATTGAGCATTGTAGATAGAGGAATGATAGTTGTAGATATTTTTTCAGCTTATCTTTTCACTATTACAGTTTTCCTGTTATCTTATACCCCTAGTAGACTTAGTGGGCAGACCGTTGATCTTGGAGACAGTACCGACTGAGAACTACGTGACGGTGTAGTTCTCACACCCTCTGTCGGTGACAGATTTTTCAGAGGCATCTACCCCTGTTCCTCTCCTGTTGCTGCACCTGCTGAACGACGTAAGGGAGTCGCGAGCTAGTTCCCTACCCGTCCTTGGAGTGTATCTGTACCCCTTTTCGGAGCTTTGTAGTACAGTCTGCTGAATCATTGTATGGCTACCTTTGAGAGTTTTATTTTGAGAGATTTTTGTATTGTGAGGTTCAGACTTGTACCTCTTTTGGAGTTGTATTTTTTTTATATTTTAGTAGTTTACTTTCCAGCTCTGATATCTATATAGTTGTAGTATTATCTTTTGCAGGCTAGACGCTTCGTCTATACGGGACTTCCCGTATGGGCGACGGATCTGTTGGTGAGCCCAGGTCACAATTTCAATCCCGAGGCGTGACAGAATATCCACGTCAAATTTCTTAAAAATCCTCATAATTATCATGGAAACGGATGTCTCTCCGTTTGATGAGGATGCTCCACGTAGTGAGCCATCCTATTCCAAATGATATAAGGAATGTTGATGCTCAAACCCTCTGTGACAGATGGATGTCCTAAAAGATACAAAAATAGCATTCTATCCCATCTTAGGTGTAGTGGCCCAAATCCCCGTGTAGCTTGCCCCGTGGTCCGCGGCATGAAACACCTGTTGTTGGTGTATTGGGTCCGTAACGCATCGAACAGACGCGATAAACGAACTTAGCGCGGAGTTGGATCGTGTTGCTTTTCGGTTGCTTTCGTCAAAATTTTAGAAGGGGTTTCGACGACCGATTTCGTCGGCCTACCCAGATAGACGTTGTTTTTCGACGGCTCCAGGATGGCCGATTCAACCGGTGTAGGAATAATGATCCGATCACCTGAGGGAAGAGATATCCGATTCGCTCTAGAACTAGATTTTGGCTATTCAAACAATCAAGCCGAGTACGAGACCTTGATTATTGGCATCGAGATCATAGAAGAACTAGGAACTAGAGACATGGAAGTCATCGGGGACTCGCAAGTTGTCATTAAGCAGTTGATGGGCGAATACTGATGCACAAGCCCAAATCTCCAGGGCTATCTGCAGAAAGCAGTCGAGGTATTATGTCAATTTCGCGACGTGGAGTTGAATCATCGGCCAAGGGAGGAGAACATAGTCACAAACAACTTAGCACAACTGGCATCCGGTTACAAATAGCTGGTGACGGCTGATCGTGTCACCATCTTCACCAGGCTGCTACCATCGGTTTACACGAGGGAGCCGATGGTGGCCCCGGTTGGATTAGTAGAGGATTGGAGACAGCCGCTGTTGGATTACCTAAGCAATCCTGGTAACCGAGCGGACTTCAGGACAAGGAGGAGAGCCCTCGGATACTGCCTCTTGGATGGGCAGTTGTATAAGAAAACATCTGAAGAAGTGCTTCTAAAATGACTCGGAGCCGCAGAGGCACTGAAAGTAATGGCGGAAACCCACAAAGGTTTGTGCGGGTCGCATTTGGCCGGAAGGAGACTTAGATGGGCTATCAGACACCTAGGATGTTACTGGCCAACGATGCACGAAGGCTGCATCAACTATGCTAAGGGGTGTCAAGAGTGTCAATTTTATGGGCCGATCCAGCGAGTGTCGGCCTCGGAAATGCACGCCATTATAAAACCATGGCCGTTTAGAAGGTGGGCCATGGACTTGATAGGCGAGATCCAGCCGAATTCTTCGGCAGGGCACAAGTTCTTGATAGTGGCGATGGATTACTTCACCAAATAGGTGGAGGTACGACCAGTAAGGCAAGCCACTCAGAAAGACATTATCCAATTCATCGAGGAATCAATCTTGCATCGGTTTGGTGTACCAGAAACCATCACGACCGATCAAGGGACGATGTTTACCGGTGAGACCTTCGTCCGATTCTTAGAGGCGAGGCAGATCAAGTTGTTAAACTCATCCCCGTATTACACCCAGGCTAACGGCAAGCGGAGGTGATGAACAAAATAATCATCAACCTGATGAAACGACATGTCGACAAACACCCAAGACGGTGGCACGAGAAATTGTCCGAAGTTCTCTGGGCCTGTCGAACGACTATCAAGACTGCCACGGGAGTCACCCCTTTCCGCCTGGTTTACGGACATGAAGCCGTTTTACCGGCTGAAATCATGATTCCAGCACTAAGGGTCGAGAGACAGGGTGACTTGACTGACCAAGAATATAAGCTTCTTATGGACGAGGAGTTAAGCGAGGCATGCAAAGTTTGGTTGAAAGCGCTCGACCATATGCAGGCCTATTAGAACCGAGTTCAAAATGCATACAGCAAAAGGGTAAAGGCAAAGTCCTTTAGCATCGGGGACTTAGTGTCCAAACTGACGTTACCCATCGGCAAGAAGAGACGACTTTACGAAAAGTGGTCATCAAATTGGGAAGGACCATTTTGGGTCAGACAAGTGGCCAGAGGAAATTCCTACTATTTGGAGACCTTAGAAGGTGCGGAAGGAGATTAGGCGATCAACGGAAAATACCTGAAGCACTATCATACATCAGTATGGAAAGATGTAGGATGAACAACCAAGAAAGCTTCACATCCCAACAGAAGAAATTGACTCAACTTCGACAATCACCAGAATGGCAAATCATGCAATTGCCGAGGGGGCATTATTGAGACCAGGATTTTCGCCACTTAAGGGAACAACACGTGGCGGATACCGTCGGCCGACAGACATCAGCCGACGAGAGAATGAGTCAGAAGAAGAAGACTCGCGCCCCGATCGAGACCGGTCTCAGTCGCGTAAGAATACAGCGTGTGACGTATGCCATCTGCTGAAAGCATCAGCCGATAGGAGAAGTAGCCGACAAGTGGAGTAACGTCTCATCCAAGGTCAACTTCGACCGTTACCAAACCGCTCCAGTCAGGCGACGAGGAAGGCAAGAGTCCAAGATAGCTTTACGGCTGCTCGAGCCGAAAAGGGAAAGATCTTGGGAGGAATGAGTGCGAGATTTGGGCGTGAATCTCGCAACTGACCCAAAATGGCAAGCCGCGCCCAGTACTGAAAAGCGCCGAGGATCACGCTCTGGTGCGATGACAAGGGGATGAACCTGGACGGAGCAATGACTATTATCCTAATTGAGGGCATTCGGCTCAAAAGGAAGTGGTTGCTGAATATCCGATTAACACCGATAATTCAAATCGACACCTAATAACATGGTTCGGGAGGTGTATTAATACCCAAACCATCGAAGGAAAAAAGGTTCGGCAACCTCGTAAGCCCGGTACCACCCCAGCTTTTTCATATCTTAGGAGTAGGTTAACTTAACTTTAGCCGCTTTCATTTACTGCTTTTCTAGGAGTATGCTTATTATAATTTCTATCACTACCTTCTTCCTTGTATCCCCTTCTCAAGCATTAGAAAGTTGTAATCAACTCATCAGCTGTGTCATTATTCTTGTATCCCCTTCTCAAGCAATATAAAGTCATAATCGGCCCATCAGCCGTGCCTTTATTTTTGTCTCTTGTTGTATAAAGTTATAATTGGCTCCTTAGCCGTATTTTTATCTTTGTACCTGGTTCGACTATTCCAATTTGAATCCGGCAATCCCTCTCTACCTCCATAAATCTGATTTGGCTACTCTAAACCGAACAGTCATGAGAGTTACCAAAGAAGAATCCGACTGAGTAGATCCCTCCTCGGTCCGATCACTTAATCTATTGGCACGCGGTACATTCGACATCTCTGAGAGTCACCCGAGGAGTCGATCGCGTGCAGCCACTTTTTTTGGCCCCAACACGTCTAAAGAGTGTAACTCTCATATCAAAGAATATAATTTTTGTCTCAAAGAGTGTAACTTTTGTTTAAAACAATACAAAATTTTTCTGAAATAGTAAAATTTTATCTTAACAGTACAATTTCATCTTTTTCTTCTTTCTTCTCGAATTCTTGATATTTTCAATTGAAAAAAAAAAAATATTTTTTTATTTTTATATTTTTTTATTTTTTTTATTTTCTATATTTTTTTTCGCTATCACAGCCTCACCTTTATCCTCTACCACAGTCGCCCTTGCTGCTGCCATGGACCCCATTGTAGCCCCGCCTCTCGAAGCCGCACTCGGTCTCGCCATGGACCCCATTGTAGCCCCGCCTCTCAAAGCCGCACTCGGTCTCGCCATGCCTGCAACGTTGGGGCATTGGTGTGGGCGTGGGCGTGGGCATGGTCGTGGGTGTGGGGTGACAGGAGTGAGCGCGGCATTCAAGGGCAGCGCTCCGACGGGTTTCATGGCGACGGTAGGGGTGGCGGTGGCTTGAACGTCGCGTGGGGACAAAGGTGATGGGGCGTGCGAGTGAGATAGTAAGCTCGGAGAGGAGACGAACCTCAAGCGAAGAAAGAGAATGAGAGAAAAAAATAAAGTGAAAATAAAATAAAAATATTTTGACTAGTTTCTTAAAAATTCAGACTGAACCTGTAAAAATTAAAAAAGATGGTTCACTTTTATCAAAATGTAAGACCGGTGAATTCTTTATGCAAGTTGCTTCGGAATGACGAGGTAATAGAGATTTTTTCTTACAACCATACAAATTTAAAATTAAAAATATAAAAAATAATTCCTAAAACAAATTAATGATGAATTAATTTTTATATATTTATTTATATTATTAAAATAAATATAAATTGGAGCAAATTTTTAATAAATAAATTAAAAAAAAATGCGCCTCAAGATATATTTATTTTATTAGTGGATCGAGACGGACTTTAAATAAATTATTATTTTTTTAATTTTAACCTTACGTAATATGTTCGAAGCATTTCAGAGCGGGAGCTCCACCAAACCGAATCCATATATATGCATACCTACTTAAGATAAATAACAAATCTGAACCGTTGAGTTTAAATCTGAACAGAGACAGGAAATCTATAAAACCTCCCGCGGGGTTTCTCCGTCCTCCTCTTCTTCCCCTCTAGCACTGAATCCCGAGAAAAACCTCTGGAGGGGCTTTTCTTTTATTTTTTTATTTTTTATTTTCCCATTATTTTTTTCTATCTATTTTCTTTTTCTTCTATCTTTTAATTCCACTCTTCTAATCTTGCTTCTGGAAGAACAAGGAGAATAGTATGATTTTCCTTTAAGATCTCCTCGCGAAAAACGATTCGGTACCAAGGTATTTATTTGCTTTTTTTTTTCCATTTGTTTTCTTGTTTTTTTTTTTGGTATTTTGATTCACCTTTCCTTTGCATGTAGAAGTTTTCAAATTCTTTACCATTAGAACATTGAGTATTGTGATGTGATTTGTGATTTATTTTTTTTAATCGGTTAAATTGAGAAATTTTTGTAGAAATGTCTCAGATTTAGTTTTTTTTTATAAAAATTTTATTATTTAGTTTGGGATTGCAATATCTAAACATGCTTTCTTTATAAATTTTATTTTAAAACTTTTTATTATCAACAATTTTTATTATTATTTTATATTATTGAAGGAAAAAATAATAAATAAAGTGATTGTTATAAATAGCATCGGAATTATAAAAAAGGGTGCTTTTATTAAGAGACAGTGACAAAAAGATTTTTTTTTTTTTTTTTTCGATTGATTGATTCATGCATACAGTTTAAGGAGGCACGTAGGTGATCAGCATATCAGCAACCTATAGATAACCTTTGTATGGGGACCCGACGGGTGGTTTCCGTATGATTTACCTTTTGAGTCTTCCTTGCCTACAGATACAGAAGCAGAGAGGGATGGACCTGAGCAGAGGGCTGAAGATTCAGCAGCAGCAGATGGGAGTGGAGAAGCAGCAAGGAGGTTGGGTGCTCGACACGCCGGCTTTTGTTTTGAGCATCGGCCAGCAAAAGCTATGCGATGTCCCCGCTGCATGCAGCAGTAGCCGTCCCACGCCGGCGCCGGCAACGGCGAGGGGGACTTCACTGTCTGGAAACCAAGCTCAAAGCCACAATGGAGGTGGATACTTGCAAACGCCCAACGATTCTTTTGTTGTTTCGGGTGCAGCTCAAGCCCGGAATATGTATTCCCAGCACTCCCTAGCTGGGAGGGATACCCTACTGGCTGGGAGCCATAGCAATGGTCCCACCCTCGTGCTGAGTGAGTGCCCCTTACCGGTTTTCTCCGAAAAAACTCTATTTTGTAAAACATCTGGCTACATTCAACCAATTTCGTTATTTCTCTTATATAAGAAAACTCAACTCTTTTCGCTGCAGAAAATGTGGAAAAAAATGGATAATTTGTTGTGTTGTAACTTGATTATTATGCAGATTTTATTTTCGCTGCTCTTTCGTCAAATTGCTCTTCGCTGCCTGAAAGTGAAAGGAAAACCGGTCGTGGGATTACCAAGCACACATCATCTACACAGCACACGAGCGCAGCGGAAACAGGATCTTTCGTAGATAAAAGTAAACGAGAACGATCGTAGAAAACAAGCACGAGAATAACTAAATAAATAAAACGAATTAGATAATACAAGGACACAAGATTTACGTGGTTCGACCAATAATGTGTCGACCTACGTCCACGGGCAAGACCACCTCAATGCGTTCTTCGATTAATCCACGACACAAAAGTACAAAGAGTAAAATTGGATTACAAGAAACTCTCTCACAGAGGCTCTCCACGTTTTTCCTCTCAATTAGGATTTTTTTTTCAATGAAGCTCTAAAAAATAAAAGATAAATCACAAGAGTTAATATAACTTTAAAAACCTAATTCTAATAGGAAACGATCTCCACCGTCCATCCGAGTTTCCAAATCACTTCTAGTCGTCGTCAATATCCTCTTAAGAATTCTCTTTAAAATATTTCTAAATCATCCCTAATCTTTAGAACAAGATCGGATCAAATCCACATATTCAACCCATCGCAGAGTTGAGTACCGTGATATCGACTCCAAACATAATTTTACATAATCCAACAATTCTCCCACTTAAAAATATGTGCCGAATTCTATAAAACACAAAATTAAAGATCTTGCCAAATTTCCACTCTCTTCACGTAGCTCCAAGACCAAGAGAAGTCATGCTCCAATTGAACTTCTCTAGTCACCGGCTTCGTTAAAATATCCGCTGGATTCACATCTGTGTGAATTTTCAACAATGAAATAAAATCCTCATCCACCATATCTCTCACGAAGTGATAACGAATATCAATGTGTTTCGTTCGAGAGTGAAACGTTGGATTCTTCGCCAAGTGTATTGCACTTTGACTATCACAATTCACTCCCCCCACATCTTGCTTCACTTTCAATTCTCCTAAAAGTCTTTTTAGCCAGATAGCCTCCTTACAAGCATATGTCACTGCTATATACTCCGCCTCCGTCGTCGACAAAGCGACTACCGACTGAAGCTTCGACTCCCAGCTAATAGCACTACCACTCATGGAGAAAACATAACCTGTGGTAGATTTTCTCCTGTCTTTATCTCCTGCGAAATCTGCCTCCACATATCCGACGCACTCCAAATCCGCAGAACCATAACAGAGTGAAAAATCCGCAGTGCCTCTCAAATATCTGAGAATCCACTTCAATGCATTCTAATGTTCACAACCTAGATTCGCCATATACCGACTCACTGCTCCCACTGCCTGAGCAATGTCTTGTCTCGTGCACACCATGGCAAACATAAGACTCCCTACTGCCAATGAATATGGTACCCGAGCCATGTCGGCCTTTTCTGCTTCCGTACCTGGTGATTGCTCAGCCGACAATTTTAAATGAATAGTAAACGAGGTAGAAACTGGTTTTGCGTTCTGCAAGTTGAAGCGCCGCAGAACCTTCTCCACATAACTCTTCTGTGAAAATCAAACTTTCCTATTCTTTCTCTCCCGTAGTACCTTCATCCCTAGTATTTGATTCACAGTTCCTAAGTCCTTCATATCGAAATCACCGGCTAACTGAGTCTTCAAGATAGATATCCGACCCTTGTTATTTCCGGCGACCACCATGTCGTCGACATATAATAACAAAATACAGAAGCTCCCGTCATTATAATCGCAGAAATATACACAATGATCCGCTTCAAGCCTATCAAAATCCAAACTCATAATGAAGGAATCAAATCGTTTGTATCAACACCTTGGCGCCTGTTTCAAGCCGTACAACGATTTGTTCAACCGATAAACCAAATACTCCTTGCCTTTTTCGACAAAGCCTTCCGGTTGCGAAATATATGTCTCCTCCTCCAGGTCACCATGCAAGAATGCTGCTTTTACATCCATCTGCTCAAGCTCCAAATCCATGACCGCTGTGATTGCCAAAACAACCCGAATAGTGGTAAGACGAACCACTGGTGAGAAGACCTCATCGAAATCGATTCCTTGCTTCTAAGCATGTCCCTTCACCACCAATCTTGCCTTGAACCTCTCCACATTCCCATCTGTATCCTTCTTCACCTTAAACACCGACCGGCATCCATGACCGCTGCGATTGCCAAAACAACCCGAATAGTGGTAAGACGAACCACCGGTGAGAAGACCTCATCGAAATCGATTCCTTGCTTCTAAGCATATCCCTTCACCACCAATCTTTCATTGAATCTCTCCATATTCCCATGTGTATCCTTCTTCACCTTAAACACCGACCGGCATCCAATTGCGTTCCTTTCCTTCGGCAAATCAACAAGTTCCCAAGTCTTGTTCTTCCGAATTGACTCCATCTCCTCCTCCATCGCGCATTGCCACTTCCCAGTATCGGTCGACTCACAAGCCTCCTTATACGAAGTCGGCTCATCTTCCTCCGCCAAAGCAACATATGCACTAACATGGTTAGCAGAAGGAATAAATGAAGTGATATAGTCATTATACCTCGCAGGAGGTCTAATGACCCTCCTAGGATGCCCGGAATCCACTGACGACTCTATCGGTGAATTTGTATCTTTGGATGATTGCGGAGATTCCAAGTCCGGTTCATCATCAACCACTTCATCGTCCTGCTGTGCTTGCTCAACTTGCACCTCATTGCGCGCTTCAAAGAGCTCAATTGGAATCATAGTATCATCATCTTGCTTTTCCTTGGTGCCTTGAAAGGACCCTTCATTGAAGACAACGTCACGACTTACGACTATTTGTGGGTAGTAGGGTCCCACAATCGATACCCCTTAACACCTTTCGCATAGCCAAGAAATATACACCTCCGAGAGTTCTTATCCAATTTTGACCTTTTCTCCTTCGGTATCCATGCATAAGCATCACATCCAAAGACACGAAGATATGAGTAATTAACGGACTTGCCGCTCCAGACTTCTTTAGGAATTTCCAAACCAAGTGATTTTGCGGCGCTCAATTAATCAAATAACAAGCCGTGCTCACAGCTTTCGCCCAAAATCTCTTGTCGATTTTTGAGGTACTCCACATGCTACGGGCCCTCCCCATGAGTGTTCTATTTAACCTCTCCACTACACCGTTTTGTTGCAGTGTACCGGGTACCATGAGATGCCGCTTAATTCCATGCTAAGTACAAAACTCATCAAATTCTCTTGAACAATACTCCCCTCCGTTATCAGAACATAGGCACTTAATTTTTAAATTCTTTTCATTCTCCACAAGAGTTTTGAACTTATTAAAGTCTCAAATATATCGGACTTTCCCTTTAGAATATACACCCAAGCCTTTCGAGAGTAATCATCAATGAATGAAACAAAGTAAGAACATCCGCCCAACGAAGTATCGGGCGAGTCCCAAGTATCCGAATGAATCAACTCGAGATGTTTCTTACTTCTTTGATGTGATAGAGAAAAAGACAACCTTCGTTGCTTCCCGTAGATGCAATCTTCACAAAAATCTAATGGCGCGGACTTGTAACTAGAAAGAAGTTCACGGTTGGATAATACCTGTAATCCGCGCTCGCTCATGTGTCCTAAACGGCGATGCCACACCGTTGAAGACTCCACTTTTGCGCTTGCAACAACCGCTTCTCTCACTTGAGTCTCGCCCACTAATCTATAAAGACCACCTACTTGCTCTCCTTTCATCAATACCAAACAACCTTGACATACCTTCAAGTGATCTTTCTCGCCGATGAACTTAAACCTTGTTTGCAAAATTTTCCAAGTGATAGAAGACTTTTCCGAAGTGCAGGAACACGTCGAACATTAGAAACCGTCCGAATAACACCATCAAACATCTTGATCCGAGCATCTCCCACTTCAACCACCGGACATGCCGTGTTGTCACCCAAATAGATAACTCCACCATCCCGTGACTTATAAGAGTGAAACCACTCCCTATAGGGAGTCATGTGGAATGACGCCCCCAAATCTAAGATCCAATGATAAATAAGCTCGGATCTATCCAATGCGACTAACGCATCTCCGTCCTCCGAACTAGCCGACTTAGCATCTATTTCGACTATATTTCCTTGAAAATTATTTGAATCGGATTTACCATCAACTTCTTTAACCTGACAATCTTTCTTCACGCGCTCCAACTTTCCACAATTCCAGCATTTTTCTTTCTTTTTGCCATTGGATTTTGATCTCGACTTTCCTCGATCACCACGCTCCCTCTCGAAATGTCTTCCCTATGCTATCATAGCCTCCCCCGAAGAACTTCCTTGGCTAGACTTCCGCCTCATCTCCTCGATAAGTAATGATGCAATAACCGACTCCATCTTAAGGGTTTCAATATGGCTCAAGTTCATAATCAAATTATCCCAAGTTTCCGGCATTGAGCAAAGTAAAATACTTGCCTTTTCTTTTTAATCGATTCTCACGTTTAGGGCAGCGAGTTTGCTCATGATAGAGTCGAATGTACTTAGATGTTATTGTACCGGTGCCCTGTCCTTCATCTTTAGATTGTACAATTATCGCCGTAAGAAGATTTTGTTCACCAATGACTTTCCTTCATAGAGATTTTTCAATTTATCCCAAATTTCTTTTGCGATAGTCTCGGTCTCCACATTGAATAGCACTGAATCATCCAGTGCTAAATATAGGTTTGCCAAAGCTAACTTGTCCTTCTCTTCAAATTGTTTATCCGTCATTCCTTCCGGTTTATTCTCCTTTCCTTGCAGGGCGATCTCACAAGCATCTTTAGTCAAAACTTCTTGTATCTTCAGTTTCCACAACGCAAAGATCGCTCAATCAAACATAGAAATATCATACTATGTCACTGAAACTTTTCCCGCCATCGTTTCACCGTCAATGAACTACAAAGAACCAAACACTCTGATACCAATTGAAGGGGATACCGGCCGTGGGATTACCGAGCACACCTCATCCACACAGCACACAAGAGCAGCGAAAACAGGATCTTTCGTAGATGAAAGTAAACGAGAACGGTCGTAGAAAACAAGCACGAGAATAACTAAACAAATAAAACGAATTAGAGAATACAAGGACACAAGATTTACGTGGTTCGGTCAATGATGTGTCGACCTACGTCCACGAGCAAGACCACCTCAATGCGTTCTTCGATTAATCCACGACACAAAAGTACAAGGAGTAAAATTGGATTACAATAAACTCTCTCACGGAGGCTCTCCACGTTTTTCCTCTCAATTAGAATTTTTTTTCAATGAAGCTCTAAAAAATAAAAGATGAATCACAAGAGTTAATATAACTCTAAAAACCTAATTCTAATAGAAAACGATCTCCACTGTCCATCCGAGTTTCCAAATCACTTCTAGTCGTCGTCGATATCCTCTTAAGAATCCCTTTTAAAATATTCCTAAATCATCCCTAATCTTTAGGAACAAGATCGGATGAAATTAGGATCAAATCCAACATATTCAACCCATCACTGAGTTGAGGACCGTGATATCGACTCGAAACATAATTTTACATAATCCAACAGAAAGAACAGTTCATATGGATGCGGCAAGCGGGTCAGCATCGTCGCTGTTTGCCGCGATCACTCCAGATAAGTCTAAAAGCATGCCCCAGTCTACGCAACACGAACATGTTAGTTTGGATGGCGCAGTCCGTGATGAGGAACACAAGAAACTAACTAGCACGCAGCAAAGCTTCGCGACGGCTAATGCTGACCGAAGTCCCGCGAGGCCGAAAGCTCCTATAAAACCTGATAATGGCGAGAGAATACCTCATTTATTCACCAGAAAGGAAGGGTCTTTGCCGTACGCAGGTGAGCTTCACATGCATTCAACGCCTGCTTCCGCTCAGCAATTGGATGACGAGAAGGATGCAACGAAGAAAAACCGAGCCATGAGCTTGAACCGCACAATTGGGCAGAAGCCGAGGTGTAGGAAGCACAGGCCAAAAGTCATTTGAGAAGGGGAGAAAATGAAAACCCCGAAGCCCTCAACGTTACAGACGGAGGAAACACCTGTAGAGACAGCTAAAAGAAGCAATATGAGAGAAAAGAGAGGCATTGACTCTGACTCTCGTTGCACAACTGCTGGTCCACAGGTTACCCATGGTGCTAGATCCGTTAAGCGGAAATTGGAATTTGAATCTGAGAGGGTACCAACTTCAACAATGACTGCAGCAAAATTTTTCGGTGAAGAGGAATTGAAATTTAAGCAAGCTCCTGCTTGTTACAAAACCAATTCAACAGTATTGCTTGGACAAGGACAGAAAGTGGGGGTGGAAAATTCACCGGCAGGAGCTATGTTTGATCTCAATCATTAACCAAACAGAGCGCTAAATCAGTACATACGCTTTTCAGAAGATTCAACTCAAATTACTGGATCATTTACAAGACCTGTTCTCATGGAAAATCTGATGTATCTCCGTAGAAAGCAACATAATGTAAGCAACATAATGTAAGCAACATCAATAGTTCTTCTGAATACCTTGTACAATCTGAGCTGCACATTCTGCAGAAAAATGCACATTCCAATAAAATTGAATTTTAGCAACGATTATCTTTTAAATTCCCGACAATTATAATTACCACTAAATAATTTTATGACAATTGTAATAATTGTCGCTCTTGGTAGGATCGGTAAAAGATATTGCGGCATTTGTTCCGACTGTTGGTAAAAAAATAAATAAATGCCGCTAAATATTATCCAATAATAACTATAATAAATGTCACTATAATTATTTATAATTGCTACTAAAAATAAACTAAATGACTATTAAATAAACCTATAGCGGCAATTGCAAAGAATATTAAAATGCTTGCTACACAACTAAATAATCCAATAAATTAAAACATTCAAAAATAATCATAACTAAAGAGCATTAATAATTTGTAACAAATGATCTTCACTCTCAAATTACAATCTAACTAATTTCAAATTAAATTTCGGACACGAGTTTCAATAACATAGTACTTGTTTGAATGTTAGCCAAACAACAAGTTTTGAATGACACTAAATATGTATTATCTCCAAAAAAAAATTCAAATTCTAAATTGTTAAGCCTTATTGTTCCACTTCAAAAACTCGCTCGAGTCGATGATATGGCCCCAAAGATCCTGCTTCAAAAATAATATTTTTACAATTAATAGTACGAATAAGCAATAATAGATAATTTTACAGAAAAATATTATTTGCATTCCTACGGCATGACTTCCAGTTCAGTGAGCACAATTTACCACAAAGCACACAGAGTGCAGGTTCATCTAGGACAAACTCACATTCAGAGCAGTGCATTTTCATATATCTGAAAATAAAGAGGTTATTATCAGTTTATATTCCATAAGCTGAATAAAGGTCCCAAAGAAAATTCCGAATTAAAACCATTTTCAGTTCGAAAATCAGTAAAAACCTTTGTAAAAGATCCTGGTAAACTAGAGGTAATTGCATCGACTCAAAAGGCACAGCAGGAGTGGAAAACAAAGCTCCTCTATATCTACAAGCTTTGAATTCTTCACAGAAGTGTTGGCTCCATTTTGTGGCAGATTACTTCACCTGGAAAAAGGTAAAGCAAATTACAGAAATGTTTGGATTAATCAATGTTTGGATAGGATTAATCGCTCACCTGGAGAAGAATTAGATAGCACAAAGGACTTTTAGAATCTGAATTGCGGCAAAGGGAGCAAAGCGGCACTGGTTGTTCAGTGATAATTTCTGCCTTGGACTTTCCTGGTGCAGATATTGAATTATCATTTCCGCATACCTTGAGGTCTTAAGGCTGGTAATGAATTTCGACTGTTCAGTTTTCATTTTCTCCTGAGATATGACAAAAAATAAAAGAAGAGAAAAATAAGTAAAACTTGTTTGAACTTGAACAAGCATCTTTTCTTAAAGTTTCCTAGGCAGGCAATGAAGAAATTAACAAAATTGGCATAGTTTAAACACCTTTGCACAGGTTCTACCTGAATATTATATGGGGAAAAAAAAAATTCTTACCTAAACTATCGCACTTAAAAATAGGAACCTAAAATTTAAAAACATTGATTTTACTATCCGACCTTCATTGCATTTGATTTCATAAAATTCCATCAAAGTGCATCAAAAGATAGAAAACTGCATCAAAAGGCAGAAAACGTAAGTTAGTGATTTCCATTAAAAAAAGTTTCAGAATAATCCTTCAAATAACATAACATTTCAATAGATTGCATACATTTTTGTCAAAACAATGCAAATACAATTTTAAGTTCTTGCCAAGAGGTACATCAACCAAGCAGACTCAAAGTTTTGGTGGTAAAATCAAAATTTTAAATGGGTAAATGTTTTCTCAAAAGCTAAAGAAGAAATTAACAAAACTGAAGACAATCCATGTATTATAAAATAGTAAACCTATAAGAAAAGTTAGCTAGAAATCACAATCTTCATCACTATTAAAGAAGTCCTTTGCAATGGAATCTAAACATGCTTCTAGACAAATATTAAAATGCGTAGAGTTGGAGAACAACAATCAAAACTAGAGGTTAAACAACAAATCTCACAATCTAAGCAACTTAAATAGAAGCCAACTCACAAGTAACATAAGGTTTACGGAAAATGAGATCTCAAAAAACCAAAAATATCTCAAAAATTGATTTAGACTGAAATGGCCCTATTCGTCATATGTAACAGGGTATCTTAAATGGGGTCAAATACAACAAGAAAAGTTTACATATCTGTACCATTGTACTACTTGGACCTTTCATCTATTGAAAGATAAAGGATCTAGAATCTGAAATTTGAAAAGAGCATCAAAAATGAATAAATGACTGCCATGATAGCCCCATAAAGTAGGGGTTTCTTAATCTCTCTATGAAAGTCCTGTACTATCTTATATTGCAAATTTGTCCATAAATTCTTCGCTTAAACATCTTAGTTCCATAAAACTTTCTCACATTATCACAATTTTTTTTTCTAGCAATTTCCAGTACTGAGACAAACAATCCATTTTTAGA
This sequence comes from Tillandsia fasciculata, assembly GCA_029168755.2. Classification (NCBI taxonomy): domain Eukaryota; kingdom Viridiplantae; phylum Streptophyta; class Magnoliopsida; order Poales; family Bromeliaceae; genus Tillandsia; species Tillandsia fasciculata. The sequence goes on along the minus strand of CM054938.1, from coordinate 21,905,745 downwards.
GAAAAGTTGAATACATATATTCACAATGTTTTGCGAAAGATCCACATGCAGAGCAAAATAGTAACCAAAATACATATATTCACAAAAATTGGGAGTAAAATTCTGATTAGTGGACTTAAATCTTATCACTAACAAATATTCCCTTTTCCTGGGAGAATCAGAAATTGCAAGATTAAATTTGAAAAACCTGGAAGCAGCATATTACAAACCTTCTAAGCAGAGTCTCCTAAGAATCTGAATTCATGCAATAACGCATATATAGATACACCAACATAAGAAAAAATAAAACATAAAGAGCAGTATACTTCATAACTCCCCAGTCCCCACCACCCCTAGAACCTATAATTACAACAGTTGACACCCTATGCGGTTCCTACCTTATTACATCTAACTCAATGTTGTGTCTTGAAATAACTAGCATACTGTTTTTATCTTTAACACACCAAAATAAAGAGCAGGGCAGTCATCAAAAGAACAGAAGACAGTGCACAACATAAACCCCACATAAAACTTCTCATCTAGGGCCAATTTGCACATGAAGCAATTTCATTAACTAATTATCCACAAGGGTGCTAATTGAAGTTTTCCCTTATAATTTTATTTCTCCTCTTAGAGAATTCATCATAGTATTCTTCAATTAGTACAGAAAAGGTCTCAGAGATGGCAAATTATCTCTCTTGGGGATTTAAGAATGAATAATTTTTGTGATGAATTTCAAAATAAACGCAATTGGTAAATAAAAGCATGTAATTGAGGCTTAGTTTTGCATTTGACATCGGTGCAATCTTGTTTTTTATTTTGTAAAATTTTGGAATATGATATCCTTTTTTTTCCCTTCCATGTGCTTATTTTTCCTGCATATATGAAAACATGATTGATTGATGATCACCATTTAATTGTCCAATGTTTAAAGTCAATTTTGGAACCAACTGCATTAGATAATGGTAAAACCCGGATGCATTTACATATTTTCCCCCTAAAAAATAGGAATTTTCAATATACTACTTGAAAGTGCAGTTTCTCATCCAATTCATGAGGAAAAGTTGGTTTTGTATTACAGAAGTTCTTAAAGAGGGACATTTTTGCAGTATATCGAATATTAAAATTTTGAAAGATAACATGAAAGATATTAATCTTTAAAAAGTTAAATCTGAATATTCGGATTTTGCCGGAATATGCATAAATATAAAGGGTATATGAAACTATATCAAATTTTAATACTGAATCAACTTAAATTAATGAAAAAAAAAAGAAGCCAGAAACCAATTACTTTAGAATACATGATAAAGAACAAAGATGCATGCAATTGCAACAAGTATTCAAAATAGATTCTAGAGAAAATGAGGATAACATCAACCACTTTGAGCACACAAAAAACACCAAGTAGCCTCAAAAAATATGTGAACTAATTGCAGCAGTACCTTTTGACTGAAAGATCTCAGCAAGATGAGCCAAGTCTATTTTCTTCTCTTGAGAGTCCTCCAGCTCCTAACATAACAATTATACCTCATCCATCAATAATTATTCAGAAAGATAATGCCTTTCGAGTTGTCAAAAAGTAAAACAATACTGATCAATAACAAAATGAAGAGAATATTGAAGTGTTGCCTCAATGACTATAGGGTTATTGTGAAGCCTATGCCATAGAAGTTTAAATTTCAAGGTAAATCAAAGGTTAATTAATTGGGGTTATATATGATAGTATCATCCTAGTAGTAGAGTAAGAGTCAGTGTTACTAATTTTCTTATCTAAATACACTTGCAGATAGCTAAAAGTAGTACAAATGTTGCAAAAAATTTGTACGCATTACACCCCTAAAAGTAATTATACATCTCTTTTTTTCAGTTTTACAATGTTTAAACTTAGCATTTAATACCATAAATTTGCACCACAATTCGATCACCAAGGCTTCTAATCCTTAAAATTTAGGAGAATAATCACTAAAAATAGAACAATAATTAAAAATTCATAGCAAAATCAAATGAGACCAGAAAAAAAAAAAAAAAAAAACAAAAATCTATTCAAAAACGAAACTAAGGATTTGAGATTGAGAGTTCTTACCAATGGATCGGAGCACCGAATCGACATGCGGCGCCGCCGAGGGCTCGGATCTGATCGCCGTGTCGAGGATCATCCACGCGGGGCCGAGAAGGTCGAGGGCGAAAGCGAAGGCGATTTGGGGATGGAATCGGATCTTGGAGAGGACGCGGAGATCGCTCGAGTAGAGGTGAATAGAGGTGAAGGAGAGGGAGATGAGTGGAGGTAAAGGAGAGGAGTTGAGCTCGAGCTCCGATAGGGGCAAGGGGAGGAGGGAGAGAAGGGGTCGACGTGGGGGGCGGGGGTGGTGCGTTTTTGTGAGGTTCACGCCAATATTGCTATGGTACACTTCTCTTCGGGGTGTACATCATACACCCCGAATATGGGTGGCTGGGATTGATATGAAATTAGCGAGATTTTATTCTCACCCCGCCTCTTTTTGTCTCTCTCTAAAAAAAACTCTCTCTAAAACACTACTCCATTCTCTCTCTCTTTCGCGCTCGCTCTCTCTCCATTCCCTCCCTCTCGCGCTCGCGATCTCTCTCTAGGGCTCTCTCTTTTTCTCTCGCTCGCTCGCTACGCCTCTCGACCAGCACCCGAGGGCCGCTCAAATCAGGGCTCTCTCGTCTCCGTCGCATAGGGTTTCCTTCGAATTGCCTTGCTCAGCACCCGAGGACCGCTCGACCAGAGCTCTCTCGCCTCCGTCACCTCCATTGTGTAGAGTTTCCTTCAATCACCTCGCCTCGCCGCGCCGATCGGTAGAGTTTTTTTTTTTTTTTTTTTTTCCTTTTCTGTTTTTGCTTCAATTTATGTTATTCTACCAATTATCATGAGATCATAGCAACTTTGTAGTGTTTACTGAGCTCACCTGTTAATCCTGAAGGGCACATTCTCAGATGACATGATCACAACTGGAATTTCACCCATAGCACTACTCATGTCTTTAAGAGATTAAGACTCCTGAATTTAGCAATTTAAAATTAAAAAAAAAACCTAATTAGACCATTTCCTTTGTACACAAATAAGTGTACCGGTACATTGTGTACATTGTGTACCGGTACCATCCTGAGGAACACCTTTGTACCGGTACACCTTGTTACATTATGTACCGGTACATTGTGTACCGGAACACCCCTGTAATACTAGTGTCAAGAAATTAAAGCAAAAAACACTGCAACATCTACCTCAATCTTCTAGAGAAGATCATAGCCAGTCCAAATTCATATAGATTGGTTATGCATAGCTATAAATTTGTTATGTACTGCTATAGATGGGTTATGTACAAATTCAAGTAGCGATTGGTTTAGGGATTAGGGAATAGTTATAGATGGATTATGCACAGTTATAGATAGGTTATGTACAAATTCATATAGATGGGTTATGCACAGTTATAGATCAGTTATAGATGGGTTAAGCACGGCTATAGATATTTTATGTACAGCTATAGGGTTTTCCTTGTAGGCTTAGGGAACAGCTATTACACTTGTAGGCTTTCCTTGCTTTGAACAGTCCATATATAGCTCTTTAAACAGTCCATATTGCTTTGTTCAGTCCATATATTCATATTGTACTAATATATGAGTTTATCACTACAAACTTATATGCTTTGTAGTGAGTTTATTTAAACATAGTAGATATCTAAAGATAGTATAAAGTTTATGCTGTCAATTGTAACATGTGGTTACTCCTTGAAGGAGAGAAGCAGTATCTTAAATTTTAAAGGCTGTGGAGGATTCATTGACTGTATTTGTGATTAAACAATTCCCTACTTATTGAGTATGACGGTATGTGTGATAGCATCTACTATACCAAGAATATGAATGAACCCAATTCTTGTAATTGTTCAGGAATATTGACCTTTTAAAGAGCTGTACAACATGAATATATGGGTACCATATATTACAATTGTTATAATTGTGACATTTTGGTTTAGGTAACAGCTATATATGGTTTCTGTACAGTCATATAGACAAAACGGATTACCTGTATGCTTTCTTGCTTTCAACCGTGCATATATAGCTCTTTAAACAGTCCATATTGCTTTGAATAGTCCATAAATTCATGTTGTACTAAGATATGATTTTATCAATACAAACTGATATGGTGATTATAATGCAGCTAAAGATATGGTTTCTACTAGAGCTATGTCGTCGAGCAGAGTGGCCGAGGAGGCCACCACTAGTAGTCATGGTAGGACAAAGAGCCCAACGAAGATTCAATTGGTTTGTGGAAGATGTTTTCCAAACCATCTATACAATACGATGATTGTACAAGAGTCTCCCAAGACTGAGGCCAACTATACCACCGCTGGCCCAGCACTAAGGGAAGTTATCTCTACTAAACAAATGGCACTCTTGAGAACAACGTCATTTGCTTCATATATTGACCTTCCACCTATAAAGCAAGACCTTGTATTAGTGGATATTCTCCTAAGTTTTTGGGATGAGGAGAACAGAGGTGTTAGAATCGGAGAAACTTTTATTCCCCTTATTCCGGATGAAATAGTTGCCTTGGTTGGGCTACCGACGCAGGGGGAGCCGGTTAAATGGTCGAAAAAGAGTATAAATTCGAATATTTTTGATAAATACTTTAATGGCGATTATAAGCACGCCGATAGAAGAAAACTTCGTCATATCTTATACACTCTTGCTGGACAGCAGGGTGGGGACGCTGTCACCGATTTTGTCTCCATTTTTGTATTATATATTTTTGCTACGGTTCTCTTTCCCACTAGCCACTACAATGTGCCGAAGGCTCTGTATAGATATATAGATGATATACATAGAATAGGCGACTATGCCTGGGGCATACTATATATAATTTTCTTGTAAGTTCTATTTCGAAAGCATCCCGTCGTGTAAAGCGTCGGAATAGAGGGGACGAAATAAATGTCGGCTATATTGATGAGTATACAGTAGCCTTCACGGTGAGTACAATTCTAAATTAGTATTTTAATATATTTTATTTTGTAAATATTCATATGTTCATTCCATTGCTGATAACTCATGATATCATAAATGTATAGCTGGGCGTATGAACATATAAAGGGTTTGGGTACTTCTGATGGGGATAAGGCTGTCCCACGGATGAGAAAATAGAAAGCTTCAGTAACATTTAGGAGCTATGATAAGTTTAGGAAAAAATTATTGTCTTATTCTCCTTCAGAGATAATAAATTTTTTAAGGAATGTTAATTTTAAAAATTTCCTTTAAAATATTAAATGTAAATATGTAATGTACCGAATTTTCGGCACATAAATAAATATAAATAAAGGTGGTATGAAATACTAGTGTTATGAAAGTTAGGGAAATAAAGAATATGTGGACGCGAGTTGGGCCCAAATCGGGTTAAAATGGAGACATTTAAAAATTTATTTGAGAAAGGGGGCCCAGATTTTTAGTGAAAAATTCACAGTGTCAGAAAATTCCGAAAAAAATTACGGGAGCCCCGTAAATATGTTTTAAGATCACAGAAAAAGTTTCGCGTTGATCGGATACCCGATAGTGAAAACGGGCTCCGCCAACAGTGTCGAAAAATTCTGAGAAAATTTGGGGAGCTTCGTAATTATGTTTTAAGGTCACAGTAAAAATTTCGGGTTGATAGGATATCCGGATTGCGAGAACGGGGTCCGCCAGCGATTCTAGATACAGCGAGGCTTTTGGTGGCCCAGAAATGGCCCAAACTGAAAATTTAAAATTTTCTGTGGTTAATTAGGCTGAAACGAACGTGCCTGTCAAATTTGGACGGAAACGGATAAAAAACGGATAGAAAACGGAACGAAAACGAATTTTCAAGGCAACGGCGCGCGGACCGAGGTGCGGCAACGTGCTGCGCAAGGCGCGCAGCTGGCGTGCTGCGCAAGGCAGCGTAGCAGGTGGAGCGGGTCAATGGGGGCGCCGCCTAGACCTGGTGCACCGCCTTTGTGCTGTGGACCGAGGGCTGGTGGCTCCTCATTGGCCGGTGCACCGTGGACCGGTGCACCGTGGACCCACCCTCTTTTCCTTCTTCTTCTTCTTCTTCTTTCTCCCCCGCACCTCTATTTTTTTTTCCCCTTTTTCCTTCCTTCTCCAACCGAGTGAGAGGGAGAGTGAGGGAGGAGGTTGTAGGTGATGTCGTTTTGCGTCGTGGGCCTCGTAGAGCGCGCGAGGCTTCCGATGGGGGTGATTCGGCGGCGGCGGCGCGGTCGGGTAAGTCCCGTATTTTTATTTTTACAGTATTTTTGCACAGTTTGGGAGACGTTTTGTTGACCTTGGTTTAAACCCCTCGCTCTCATCTGTGTTAGGGAGCGTATTTTGCTGCACCGTTTTGCGTGCGGACCACGACGGTATGCACCGTTTTGCGTGAGGGCTCTGTTTTGCGCACGGGTTCTGGCATCGTGCTCAGTTTTGCGCGCGGATGTAGAAAATATGCACAGTTTTGGGCGCAAACCCGAAAAACATACACCGATTTGCGTGCAATGTGGAAAAAGCAACGTGCACCGTTTTGCGTGCCAACCCGAGGTACGTGCTCCGTTTTGCGTGCAGGTTGGACTAACCCGCACCGTTTTGCGCGCAGTCTCTAAAATTATACATCGTTTTTCGTGCAGGGGTAGAAAAATGTGCACCATTTTGTGTGCAACTTTACAGTTAAACGTGCACCGTTTTACGTGCAGATCATTTTATCGCGCACCGTTTTGCGTGCAGTCTCTAAAATTATACATCGTTTTTCGTACAGGGGTAGCAAATGTGCACCATTTTGTGTGCAACTTTACAGTTAAACGTGCACCGTTTTACGTGCAGATCATTTTATCGCGCACCGTTTTGCGTGCAGTCTCTAAAATTATACATCGTTTTTCGTGCAGGGGTTGAAAAATGTGCACCGTTTTGCGTGCAATCTTACAGTTAAACGTGCACCGTTTTGCGTGCAGATCGTTTTGTCGCGCATCGTTTTGCGTGCAGTCTCTAATATTACACATCATTTTTCATGCAGGATTAGAAAAATGTGCACCGTTTTGCGTGCAATCCTATAGTCGAACGTGCATCGTTTTGCGTGCAGATTTGAGGTACGTGCACCGTATTGCGTGCAGGTTGAGTTGACGCGCAATGTTTTGCGTGCCGATTGAAGTGGCGCGCATCGTTTTGCGTGTGGGTTTTTCTGACGCATACCGTTTTGCGTGCAGGTTTGGTGGACGTGCACCGTTTTGCGTGCGGACCCGAGAAAAGTGTGTCGTTTTGCGTGCAAGCTCGAGGAGACAAGTGGAATCGCGCGGAGACCAATTGCAAGTGTCTACAAGCAATTGGGTACACTACAAGGTGGGGAATTCTGCCGAAATTGGGTGACCTCTCCCCTTGCTCCTTTGCTTTTCGATTCGAAGCATGATAGTAGCCTGTTAGAGGCGTTAGGTAATTATGAATAAGATTGCATGTTTAGAGGAACACAGATGAAAAGAGCAACTGTTGGTTGCCAATAACAGATGATATATGTGCATGTGTAGAGAAATTTAGAGGAAAAGTGATATTTATGATTTATCCACAATAGGGGATAAATTTGTATGTGTAGATGGACACAGATGATAAATGCAACTGTCAGTTGCCAAAATGAGATAATTCATTTTCATGTGCAAAAAGGACTTAGAGGATAAATATTATTTTTATGATGGATATGAAAATAATTGCATGCGTAGAAATGAGTAATTACTTGATGACTGCGATCATGTTAGGGTACAACCCTAGGAATCATGTGATATAAGGGAACAGAACTTGTTGGTAGTAAGACTAGGAGAAAACCTAGTTTAGGGGTTTGACGAGTGACATCAACTTAGGAGTTATCCTAGGAAGGATGAGTGGCATGGTCTTAGGTGATAACCTAAGGACATTGGATAGAGTGATCAACATAGAGTCAGAAAATTCTAGGGTGTATATGACATGGAACTTAGGTAAAGGAAACCTAAGGTGAACTAGAGGTCAGCATAGAGTCATGGAACTCTAGGACAACTATGACATGGGACTTAGGTAAAGGGAACCTAAGTTGAGCTAGAAGAGTTTAAACTCACAGACAGGAAAATAGAGTCAAGTTGACTCTAGGATTCAGTAAGGAATCAGGAGGATGGAAAAGGTGGATCAAGTGTGGAGATATGAAAGGGAAAACAGAAAAGTAGGGTCAATGTAATTCTAAGATAACAGTGGAACATGGAATTAGAGTCAGTGTAACTCTAAGTTAATGGTGAAACAGGAAAACAGAGTTTAGTTAACTCTAGGATTCAGTGAGGAATCAGAAATGTGGGATGAGATCCCCAGTTTAAAGAGTTGATCAAATATAACCCTAGAAGGTCATAGGGTGTCTGGGCAAATGGATAATAACTTTAACTTCAATTTGAGTTAAAGAAATAAAAGAGAAATATTTTAGAGTCCAGGAGACTCTCTAGTTATCCTTATGGCAAGACCTAGGATAAGAGGAAAAATTGTTGCTAAAAGGCAAAGATTAAAAGCAAGCTAAAAGTGGCTAAAAGCATAAAGAAAATGTAATTGGCGCCTTCGAATTTGAGACTCGTCAAGTGGAGCAGGACTCCCTGGGCAGTGACCCGTCGGACGAGATACTTTCGAATGGCTAAAAGTGAAAGCAAGGAGCTAAATGCTCAAAGAAAAGAGAAAGTGATTTGCCAGTGGCAAAAAGAGAGCTATAAGCCCGAATAAGAAAGGAAAACAAGTGTTCAAAGGCAAAGAGGCTAAGAACTAAAATAAAAAGAAAAGAAAGAAAATATAAAAAGATAAAATGGGCGTACCTTCGGGGGTGAAACGTAGATCTTGTCGGAGCCATGGGCAGTGTCCCTCTCCCGGGCAGTGACCCGTATGACAAGTTCCCCGTTGGGCGGGGTAACACTTGCGGGTGTTATCGGCAACCTTAGAAATCTTATCTTATGGTAGCAAGACTACCGGGCTCGGGCCCGTTGGATAAGAATTTCCGAGGGTTAACTTGAACTAAAGCACCAGAATCTAAAGAATAAAGAAAAATAGAGTGGCCAAGGTGGCCGGGTTAGTTGGACCCTGTATTCAGCGGCATAGTGGCCGAGTTGGTGCTTAGCAGCCTAGTGTGGCTAGACAGTGTAGTGCTGGGTAGATGGTTATATACAGATAGTGTAGTGATATGTTATATTGCATAGCTGCATTTTGATATTGAGGATTTAGGTTCCTAGCACTATTATTATTGCTTCCATTGGACCAAGTGGTGTAGGACACTTTTTCTCGGTGGTTGAACCCACTGGGAACTCAGATGAAGTTCTCACACCCCTTGGGTGACTCCCCCCACAGGTTCGAAAATGGATGCAGCAGTCGAGACGGATCAGATGCAGACAGCGAGGCATACGACAGGGGCAAGGGCCCAGCAGCATAGTGACCTAGAGGGTCTAGCAGAGGTATCCCATTTATGTATTTCTTGAGTGAACCTTGTATAGTGAGGAATTTATGTGAAGGAAATGTAATAATTTTATTTGCAAGTTCAGAAATGTAAAGTGTAGTAAGTTTAATTTATGGTTCACTCCTGTATGCTTTCATTTCCGCATTAACTGTTGGTTTATTAAATGAAAGTTTTAATTTATAGTGATTTTTAGTACTCTGATATTGAGCTTCCGCATACACTTGTTGTGTTATTATGGATGTTACCGTTCCTTTCAGGGTAGAAAAATGTTTTACCCGATTGGCGGGTCTGTTGGCGTGCCCGAACCGTACAAATTGGCGGACTCGGGGCGTGACAAAATATCTAATGTTATATATATATATATATATATATATATATATATATATATATATTGTAGGTTATACCCAACTTTACCTATCGTCCGGAAGAAATGTATATATTAAATCGTACGGCACATGTTGGGCAGCTGCCGCAGGTATTGTATAAGTTAAGGATTATATACGTTATGATGTGGTTACTTTACTAATTTTCCTACTGACCATCTTTGCGTGCTTCTTTATTGATTCAGATTCAAGCGTCTACTCCTATGGCTACTACCTCTAGAGCTGGGGATAGTAGCAATATAAGAAATTTAATTAATAATTTGGAACAAGCTCTTTATGACCTCGAAGAGCGGATTAAAATCTTAGAAGCAAAGAATATCAAGTTAAAGGATATAAATAAGAAGCTTCAGGATCAAATTTTGAGCGGCTCTGCTGTTGCAGCAGGAGAAGGCGCGGTGACAAGCGATGTCAAAAAAGAAAATGTTGAAGATCAGGCTGAAGGTGGGCAGCACACATTAGCGAAAGAAACCAGTGAACATCCCGTTGATGCTGGTGAGATTAATATAGTGGTGCCCACTGCCGATATTAGAACCGACGTCCCTTCGAGAATTAAAAGAATTAAATGCCATGAAAGGAAGCGAAAGGAATTATCAGATGATTTCACGGTAAGGAAAAGAGGAAAAAAAGGATATTATATTAGAAAGCGCCGCCGAGATTCTAAAGAGCAGGGGTCAAAAGAAACTGAAGCTTCAGATTCTGCTTTCGAGGCCATTGCCGGCGTCCTTATGGTATTATTGTATTAAGTTTATTGTATTTAATCTTAACAATTTTATAAAGTATGACAATTGCATAATGTTTTGAATGATAACAGGAATTAAAAAAAGACTTTGATGATCCAGAAGGTGGAGTTTCATCCGTAAATGTTCCGGATGAACCCTCTCTGGATAGCTCACCCGGATTCATTATTGAGCCTCGTCGCGACTATCCGGGTCGAGATAAAATTCCTAAAAAAGAAAGATTTTGCAATCAACTTTTTAATATCACAACCAATAACGAAGTTAGTCCACCATTTCATATATTCTTTTAATTGTTATATATGTCTATTTCAATTTTCTCATTACTTAGTATAATATCTCTAATTCTTTTTGATATGGGAGCAATATGGGAAGATAGCACCAAAGGGTCGGAGTCGCCTTCTATTAGTGGCGAAATCCTCCGGAACTTCTTATTTGGAGGCCCGACCGCGATGAGGTTCGTGCAGTGAAAACGATAAAAAACGAGTTAAATCTTGTAATATATATACATACATATATATATATATATATATATATATATATATATATATATATATATATATATATATATATATATATATATATATATATATATGTGTGTGTGTGTGTGTGTGTGTGTGTGTGTGTGTGTTTTAACATAATTTTTTTTTGTTTTCTAATATAGGTGATAAATGTATATTTTCATATTCTTAATACGATGGATATGAAGGGTGTACAGAAATTTAGCCATCCTGCTATTTTTTGTCGAACTGAAGTTTTGGTGAGTTTGATATTTGTTTCAGTACTATATTATTTTTATAAAGTTACATTTATGTACATATCACCTTAATGAAACCACGAATTGAGTTTGAGGTTCGTGCCCGAACATCTTGAATTTAACGTCCCTGGGCAGCACGTGAAGTTTCATGAGTTTTGGTTACGGTTTAACACAGATTGGGTCATAGTGGATCTATCGGCGGATTTTCGGAAATTCCGGAAGATCCCGAGACTTCAGCGAAGTTCCTCGTTTAGCTTGTCTGCACTCAATAAGTCAGTGGGTTGGGTATGAGTGAGTCTTTTCTGACATGTGATTATGATTCAGGTCCCAGCAGTCAGCCGCCAGCTTGTGAGCCATCCTGTGGTCACCGCGACCGTCTGCCTTAAGGTGGGTTTACCTTCGGTCCGGGCTTTATCAGGTTGGCCCTATGGGGTGCCGTGGTAGGTCGGACCCCTGTTTTTGGTGTAGCCTTGATCCTATGGTTGAGCCTTTCTATTTGCTTTCATTCCAGTATTCAGTCATTACAACTATGTTTGCCTTGATCTTACAGTTGAGCTCTCTATATGCTTTCATTCTCAGCACTTAGTATGTATAGTGATTTACATCTGGACATATGCCATGCTTAATTGGACATTAGCTAGAGTGATTATCAGTTCACTTTATATCAGCATTTCCTATTCTTCTCCTGCATGTTAGAATAGGAGTTCAGCTTCTGCTATACAGCTCAGATATTCAGCTCAGTTTCTGATATGATTTCAGGTTCAGCATTTAGTATATATATATATATACAGCTTGACATATACCATGTTTGTTTGGTTATCAGCCTAGTTATATCAGCATTTCCCGTTCTATGATGCATGATAGAATATGAGTACAGTTCTGCTATTCAGTTTCAGTTATAGCTCAGATATTCAGCTCCTGTTGTTCAGATTCGTTTATACAGCATCCGTGATTGTTACAGCCTTCAGCATCCTGATAGGGATTTCTCGGCTTATTGCCGTGTGTGTGGTCTTTAGATCATGAGCTTGAGCATCAGCATTATGATCGCCACAGAACCAGCTGTTCTTTCACGTACACTAGCGGGCTGATCCCCCACAGTGGTGTACTTTACTGGTAAAGTGGTCAGCAGTGGCGACCCATGAGCCTAGAGGGTTATGACAGAAGATTGGTGTACATGTGGTATTTAGCCTGAGGTCCCAATGACCAATAGTGGCATTGATTGGGTACTTATTGTTATTCAGCACTTCTAGTTTACAACTTTGTTTATAACGTGATCATTTCCTGCTTGTCAGATTTATCAGTTATAGCATGATCAGTTCCTGCTTGTCAAATTTATCAGTTATAGCATGATCAGTTCCTGCCTGTAAGATTTATCAGTTATAGCATGATCAGTTCCTGCCTGTCAGATTTTCAGTTATAGCATGATTAGCTTTTTATATGAGTACCCTGTTTCCACTTCAGCATGCTTAGATTTTATATCTGCATCTTACCTTTTAGCTTTCAGTATATCCTGCTTTTGTTATCCGCTTATTATTGTATCCGGTAGGTACGACTTGCTATTTCTCGGCCCGTCGCGCGTGCCCACTGGGATACATGTAGAGTGTATCTCACACCCCCTTGGTGACCATTTTTCAGGTCAGTCGGGTGCTGGGAGATTGGGACGATTCAGGGAGCTGTTGCGCTAGAGTTGTCCCCTGCTATCGGCCGCGGTGGCCTAGTGCTAGTATTTACAGTTACAGTATCATGATCGTAGTTATCTCTGTATTTTTGAGTTGGAGTATTTGTGGATTACGTCATGAGTAGTTGTGGATATATTAGTTGTAGAACTTTATGTTTTTGGATTTAGCTGTTGATTATGTTGCTCTCTGATTGTATCACAGCACTTGCCTAGCCGAGCATGTATAGGGAAGACTCTGTCCGTGTGGACAGAGAATTTCCTATACATGTGGCGGTCTGTTCACGTCCTGAGTTTAAAGTTTGAACTCTGATTTAAAAAAAAAAAAAAAAAAAAAAAAAAAAAATCTACCGCTGTTTTGAAACTAGGGGCGTGACATATGATACGACTTTTATCCGTATTATATTCGTACCAAATTTTTGTTGAATCCGAATTAACTAACTATGATATGAACTAAACTAGTAGCATTCATTCTTTTCTTGCAAGTCGTGCTAATTACCATGTCGTGCTAATTTTTTTTACAACCTTATTAATTTAAAATTAAAAATATAAAAAATAATTTTCGAAACAAATTCATGATGAATTAATTTTTATATATTTATTTATATTATTAAAATAAGTATAAATAGAAGCAAATTTTTAATAAATAGGTCGTGCCGCTTGTCATCTTCCACCGTGTGATATGTGATTTTGTAAATTTATGATTTTATAAATTTGTGTATTAATTCATGATTTGGGTGAGAGTGAAATTAATATTTACTCTCAATTATTTTTTTTTTCTTTCTATTCTTTCAATCTTGATTTTTTATTATTATTTATAAGAAATCTTTTAATATTATACTTTTATTATTATTTTTTATTTTTTAAAATTATAACGGTAAATGCTAATAGTATAAATTTTTTTTAAAAAAAATTTAATTTAATATCCTAATTTTTGACTCCCAATTTTTAATTAATGAACGTATAATTTTTATATAAATCGCGTATCCGAATAATTGACCAATCCATTTTTTAGCTGATTTTTTCAACGAATTTAAAAATTATAATACAAATTTTATCCGTATTATATCCGTACCGAATTTTTGCCGAATCCGAATTAAATATGAACTAAACTAGTGGCATTCATTCTTTTCTTGCAATTCGTGCTGCTTACCATGTTGTGCTAATTTTTCTTACAATCTTACCGATTTAAAATTAAAAATATAAAAAATAATTTCTGAAACAAATTCATGTTGAATTAATTTTTATATATTTATTTATATTATTAAAATAAGTATAAATGGGAGCAAATTTTTAATAAATTGGCCGTGCTGCTTATAATCTTCCTCGCGACCATCAGTCTGTGTGAGATGTGATTTTGTAAATTTATAATTTTATAAATTTATGTATTAATTCACGATTTGAGTGAGAGTGAAATTAATATTTACTCTCCATTATTATTTTTTTTCTTTCTATTTTTTCAATCGTGATTTTTTTTATTATTATTAGTAAGAAATCTTTTAATATTATACTTTTATTATTATTTTTTATTTTTAAAAATTATAACTGTTTATGCTAATAGTATAAATTTTTTTTAAAAAAATTAATTTAATATCCAAATTTTTGATCCCGAATTTTTAATTGATGAACGTTTAATTCCGTATAAATAGCATATCCCAATAATTGGCGAACTTATTTTTTAGCTGAATTTTTCAACGAATTTAAAAATTATGATACAAATTTTATCCGTATTATATCCGTACCGAATTTTTGCCGAATCCGAATTAAATATGTAGCATTCATTCTTTTCTTGCAAGTCGTGCTAATTATCATGTCGTGCTAATTTTTCTTACAACCTTACCAATTTAAAATGGAAAATATAAAAAATAATTTCTGAAACAAATTGATGATGAATTAACTTTTACATATTTATTTATATTATTAAAATAAGTATAAATGGGAGCAAATTTTTAATAAATAAGCCGTGCGGCTCGTCATCTTTCTCGACCACCAATTTGTGTGAGCTGTGATTTTGTAAATTTGTTTATTAATTCATTATTAGGGTATGAGTGAAATTAATATTTACTCTCAATTATTATTTTTTTTTTTCTATTCTTTCAATGGTGATTTTTTTTTTATTTGTAAGAAACCTTTTAATATTGTATTTTTATTATTATTATTTATTTTTAAAAATTATAACGGTTTATGCTAATAGTATAATTTTTTTTTTAAAAAAATAATTTAATATCCAAATTTTTTATCCTGAATTTTTAATTGATGAACGTATAATTTTCGTATAAATTGCGTATCCGAATAATTGAAGAATCTATTTTTTAGCCAAAATTTTCAAACAATTCTAAAGTTATGATACAAATTTTATCGTTATTATATCCGTACCGAATTTTTGCCGGATTCAAATTAGATATGAACTAAACTAGTAGCATTCATTTTTTTTTTTTTTTTTTTTTGCAAGTCGTGCTAATTATCATGTCGTGCTAATTTTTCTTACCACCTTACTAATTTATAATTAAAAATATAAAAAAATAATTTCTGAAACAAATTTATGATGAATTAATTTTTATATATTTATTTATATTATTAAAATAATTATAAATGGTGCAAATTTTTAATAAATAAATTAAAAAAATGCGCTTCAAGATATATTTATTTTATTAGTGGATAGAGACGAATTTTAAATAAATTTTATTTAAACAAATTCATGATTAATTAATTGTTATGTATTCATTTTATATTATTAAAATAAATATAAATGAGAGCAAAATTTTTAATAAATAAATTTTAAAAAAAATACGCCATATATTTATTTTATTAGTGGATCGAGACGGATTTTAAATAATTTATT
This sequence comes from Tillandsia fasciculata, assembly GCA_029168755.2. Classification (NCBI taxonomy): domain Eukaryota; kingdom Viridiplantae; phylum Streptophyta; class Magnoliopsida; order Poales; family Bromeliaceae; genus Tillandsia; species Tillandsia fasciculata. Next base: position 21,889,924 of record CM054938.1, on the reverse strand, counting down.
ATTTTTTTATTTTTACGTAATATATTTGAAACATATCAGAGTGGGAACTCCACCAAACTGAATTCATATACGTACTACTTAAGATAAATAACTAATTTGAACCGTAAAATTTAAATCTGAATAGAAACAGAAAATCTATAAAACCCTTACGATTTTCTCCGCCAACTAGTTTCTTTTCCTCTCACGCCGAATACTAAGAAAAACCTCTCGAGGGGTTTTTCTTTTATTTTTTTACTTTTTATTTCTTTATTATTATTTTTTTTTTTCTTCCCCTTTTAATTTTGCTCTTCTCATCTCGCTTGTGGAAGAACAAGAAGAATAGTATGATATCCCTTTGAGATCTCCTCGCGAAGAACGATTCGATACTCGGTACCAAAATATTTATTTGTTTTTTTTTTTCTTATTTATTATTATTATTATTTTGGTATTTTGATTCACGTTTACTTGCATGTAGAAGTTTTTAGATTCTTTATCATTGTGATGTGATTTGTGATTTATTTTTTTTTAATCCGTTAAATTGAGAAATTTTTATAGAAATATCTTAAATTTAATTTATTTTATAAAAATTTTATTATTTAGTTTGGGATTGCAATATCTAACCAAGCTTTTTTTTTTTGTAAATTTTATTTTAAAATTTTTTATTACCAATAATTTTTATTATTATTTTATATTATTGAAGAAGAAATTGTACCGAAATTATAAAAAAAATATGCACTTTTATTACGAGACGTGACAGAATTATTTATTTATTTATTTATTGTATTGATTGATTGATTCATGCATGCAGTTTAAGAAGGAACGTAACGTGAGTTATTCAGCATATCAGCAACCTATAGATAATCTTTGTATGGAAACCGACGGGTGGTTTCCGGTATGATTTACCTTTTGCGTCTTCCTACAGATACAGAAGCAGAGAGGGATGGACCTGAGCAGAGCGCTGAAGATTCAGCAGCAGCAGCAGATGGGAGCGGAGAAGCAGCAAGGAGGTTGGGTGCTCGGCACGCCGGCTTTTGTTTCGAGCACCGGCCAGCAAAAGTTATTCGATGTCCCCACTGCATGCAGCAGTAGCGGCAGCAGCCGTCCGACGGCGGCGGCGGCAACGGCGAGGGTGGTGGCTTCACTGTCTGGAAACCAATCTCAAAGCCACAATGCAGGTGGATACTTGCAAACGCCCAACAATTCTTTTGTTGTTTCGGGTGCCCGGAATATGTTTTCCCAGCACTCCCTATCTGGGACGGATACCCTGCCGGCTGGGACCCTCGCGCCGGGTGAGTGCCCCTTACCGGTTTTCTCCGGAAAATCTCTATTCTGTAAAACATCTGGCTGCATTCAACCAATTTCGAATTTCGCTATTTCTCTTATATAAGAGCGGAAAATGTGGGGAAAAAATGGATAATTTGTTGCGCTGTAACTTGATTATTATGCAGATTTTATTTTCGCTGCTCTTTCGTCAAATTACTCTTCGCTGCCTGATAGAATAGTTCATATGGATGCGGCAAGCGGGTCAGCATCGTTGCTGTTTGCTCCGATCACTCCAGATAAGTCTAGAAGCATGCCCCAGTCTACGCAGCACGAACATGTTAGTTTGGATGGCGCAGTCCGCGATGAGGAACACAAGAAACTAACTAGCACGCCGCAAAGCTCCGCGGCGGCTAATGCCGACCCAAGTCCCGCAAGGCCGGAAGCTCCTATAACACCTGATAATGGCGAGGGAATACCTCATTTATTCACCGGAAAGGAAGGGTCTTTGCCGCACGCAGGTGAGCTTCACATGCATTCCGGTCAGCAATTGGATGACGAGAAGGATGCAACGAAGAAAAGCCGAGCCATGAGCTCGGACCGCACGATTGGGCAGAAGCCGAGGAGGAGGAAGCACAGGCCGAAAGTCATTCGAGAAGGGGAGAAAACGAAAACCCCGAAGCCCTCGACGTTACAGACGGAGGAAACACCTGTGGAAACAGCTAAAAGAAGCAATGTGAGAGAAAAGAGAGGCATTGACTCTGACTCTCCTTGCACAACTGCTGGTCCACAGGTTACCCGTGGTGCTAGATCCGTTAAGCGGAAATTGGAATTTGAATCTGAGGGGGTACCGACTTCAACAATGACTGAATCAAAATTTTTCGGTGAAGAGGAATTGAAATTTAAGCAAGCTCCTGCTAGTTACAAAACCAACTCAACAGTATTGCTCAGACAAGGACAGAAAGTGGGGGTGGAAAATTCACCGGCAGGAGCTATGTTTGATCTCAATCATTCACCAAACACAGCGCCAAATCAGTACATACGCTTTGCAGAAGATTCAACTCAAATTACTGGATCATTTACAAGACCTGTTCTCATGGAAAATCTGATGTATCTCCGTAGAAAGCAACATAATGCAAGCAGCATCAATAGTTCTTCTGAATACGTTAGACAATCGGAGCTGCACATTCTGCAGAAGAATGTAGGTACGGATAACCAGGATGGAGTGATTTACAGACAAGATAATAAGAACATGACGGGAGCAAAGTTGGACGGTATTCAACTTGTTAGCGCTCAAATTCAGCTCCCAAACAAGGCCCCAGTTGAAGCGCACTCACGTTTTGGCGAGATATACAGGAGGCGGCGGCATAGAGGAGAGCAATGCGAACATCAGAAATATAATTGGAGAGAGTTCACTTCTATGGAACCACAGAGCTCAACTGTGAATAAATTGCAAGCTCCGGAGGGGATATTAGCGTGCGTACAAGGTGGAAGAATTACAAAGAAGAGATCAATTCGACCCCGAAAGTTGTTCTCGATTACTATTAAATATTCCTTGAATATGGCTTGTACATCAAATCTCAGATCACCTCAATCCTGCTTGGAGGCCTTGCTTGCAAGCCCCAACATGAAAATAAAAACCAAAAAGCGGACCAAAAAGGGTAGTTTAATTCCCTCAGACACAGGGCATGAAGATAACACCATGATTGGCAACAATTTTTCGGAACAATCTATTGGACAAACTGTACTTGAAGAAGGTTTTGAAGAAAGAAATATGCCTTTTTCCCCGATCACGTACGTGCAAGACGCCGAGAGCAGCAGCAAAGCTCAAGATCTAGCACAATCCAGCCTAACATCCAGAGAAATAGTACCATATGTTGATCCCATAGAGGACATTGTATCGAAGTTGAAGCATCTTCATCTAAGTACAGAGCAGGTTTATACAAATTTTGACCCAGGAAATGCACTTGTTTCTTGTGGCGGTAGCATGATTGTTCCTTATGAGAACCCCTTGGATATGCAAAAGAAACGGCGCCCTCGAGCCAAAGTAAATTTAGATAACGAGACAAATAGGGTATGGAAGCTTTTGATGGGAAAAAAAGGCATTGAGCCACCAGAGGGTGAGGATATAGACAAAGAGAAATGGTGGGAGCAGGAAAGGCAAGTCTTCCAAGGCCGTGCAGATTTGTTCATCAAATGCATGCGACTTGTTCAAGGTACTACAAGAACTAGTTCAAATTTTTTTGTTGCTTTAATTTCTACCATCTATACTATCCTGTGTGTAGGGTACTTCATTACCAAGACAGCATCAAATTTCTCATTATATTGTATCAACTGCCTAGTAAAAATCCGCTGAATAGCAATTGGAGGTATCTGAATTGCAAGTTGCCAATCAGGAAATAGCATGTGCCATGCCCTACCTATTTATTTGAATAACATTCACTGGACAGAGATGTTACATCGTCAAAATAACAACATCCACTAACAATACAATATCCCTTCAATCGTGCAGCCTGATTAACAATTTCTCAAGGTATTGAAGACAACAGGGTTCAGTACCTCCTAAGATGTTTAGGGTCAGCACCTTGAATTGCTGAATGAAAATTTCTAAGAAATAAACCAAGTATTCTAGGAAACTGTAGTAAGAAGTCTTTCATTGCTTAAAAGTTCTCTTTAGCAAAATCAATAACCAAGGAATGGCCATGTAACTTGTACAGCTCATCTCACTCCGCACTGGGCAGTACTTGCATGGTTCATCGTCGTGGTATCTTTGATAACCACATAGCCACTTTCTATTCTTGTCATCTTTGAAGTACGCTTTCATATGTACCTAATGCATATAGTTATATACAAGCTAGAATCTTCTGAGGGCATTCAATTCATGCATCTTTATAAGCCAAACTGCATAACTAGAAGAACATGCTGATTCCTAAACTGTTTCTCTGTTAGGGGATCGACACTTTTCTCCTTGGAAAGGATCAGTCGTTGACTCAGTGGTGGGCGTTTTTCTAACTCAGAATGTTTCTGACCATCTTTCGAGGTACTATTTAACTCTTTGGCTACTCAAAACAATTTCACAAAAGGAGGTTAGCATGTTAGTAGTATTTTCATTTATTGTTGCTTGTTCTAATAACAAATTTGTGTGTGTTTTCACAGTTCTGCCTTTATATCCCTTGCTGCAAGATTTCCTCGACAGACAAAAGACAACAATACCAACCAAAGTGCAGGGGAAATGAGAGAACCAGTCTCACAGGATGAAATAAACCAAGACAATAATATCAAACAAAGTGAAGGAGAAATGAGAGAACCAATCTCACAGGATGAAAGAAATCATGCTTTTGATGACACTAAACAATGCGAAAACCTCTCTGGCTCAATGATGCTTCCCCAGGACTCTCCTTTGACTTGTGATGACAAACTCATGGACCAGAAAGCAAAGGCCAGCCCTAGTGAGTTGGCAAGAGGGAATATAGAAGCCCAGAAAATAAATGATCCAGTGAGTGCAGGTTTGCACGCCCATCCGGGGACAGATATAGGTCTTGCAACTCAAGAATATCGGCAGGACACCTCAATGCAGTTATCAGATAGTACCGAATCTGAAGTCAACAAAATGTCACAGGATGAGTTGATAGCATCACAAACCTCTGTTACTACCCCGGAGAGCTGCATAGATTTTCTCATAAAGACAACTGATCAATCACAAGATAAATTAGAGTCGATTCCTCAAAATGATACGACCGATACTGTAGTTGTATTACAAGGCTCTATTACTTCACCAGAGACCACTATGGAGTGCTGTATTGATGCAAATGTTCAGCAACAAACAGCAGAAAATGAAGCTTCAGATCAGATGCAGGACCCTCAAGCACATGAATCATCCTCAGACTCTTGTGATCATGTAAATCCGAAGGTTCCTATAGCAGTTGATTCTAAAGAAGAGAGCAGTTTTCAGAATGTTCTGCCAGAGATGACAATTAATATGATAGAAAAGAAGAGGGCGAAGGCTGCAAAAGAAAAGGCACAGAGTTTCGACTGGGATAGTTTGCGGAGGCTGGCTTGTAGTGAGGGGTACAAGAAAGAAAGAAACCCGGAGAGAAATGACTCCCTAGACTGGGAAGCGGTGCGGTCTGCTGATGTGAATGAAGTTTCTCATGCCATTCGAGAACGTGGAATGAACAACGTATTGGCTGAACGTATCAAGGTATGAGAAATTGTTCTATATGAATTAAACTAGTAGCATTCATTCTTTTCTTGCAAGTCGTGCTAATTACCATGTATGCATACATAACCTCACATCTGTTGCAGGAACTTGACAGATGAATTAGATATCTCAAGATTGATAGGGTAATTATAATTTTTCTACTATGTAATGTTATCCTTGCCCTCAAATAATGACTTACTAGAAGTTTAATGACAGAAAGCTTTTTCTCCGGCAGAGCCTTTCTAGTTTGAAAAGGATTATATAAGAAATTTTATGCTTACTACACCCCTCAATTTTTTATGGCTCTTGCAAGCAATTATAGACAAGAAAAAGAAATTCACCCAACCTAAACTAGAACATGCATCTTTGTCAATTTTTCTGACTTGATACTTTCGTTCTATCCTTAATCTTATACTTCATTTAGTTAAAATTCTAATTCTTTTGCAGGGCAAGGTAAATTTGTTTCCTTATGCTCTTATTTTGGAGTAAAAAAACCAAAGTCATTAAGCGATATATGTTCATCGCACCTCATATTATTACTGTATACTTACAGAATGATTTACTTTTGCACAGGGTTTCCTAAATCGGTTGGTCAATGATCATGGAAGCATTGACCTTGAATGGTTAAGATATGTCCCGCCAGATCAAGTAAAGTAAGAATTCCTGTTGACCCTACATTATATTTATCTTTTGATGTTTCTTTCGTTGCTTTCCCATCACTACAGGTTTTTCTCCATTCCTACGGGGTTCAACCCGCAGGAGGGTCAAATTTACAAACTTACCCCCTTGGGAGAGGGTTTTTTTCCACTATTTTAATCATGAACACATAAAATCTCTAGGATGCAACAACGGGTTTAAGATGGCACATATCATATTACAAACCACATGGAGAAAAGAGTTTGCCATGTAGGTTAAATAGCCGTCCTAGTGATCGCTAATTCTAATGCTTCCAAATTATGATATATTTCAATTTCATGTACAAGAGCAATTCTATCTATTGCCAGAGAAGATAGATGAAGGCATCAGAAATTTTTAAACCAATTAGAATAACATGAAAATAGAGGAAGCAGCCATATAGAGTAGTGAAGAAAATAAAATGAAATAATAACACACACATTTGACATGAAAATTGAAATTTACTCTAAACTTTGTAATGTACCATATATCTAATGACTGCTTTGAAAACAATACTTAATTTTTCTGTCACTGAGCTCTCAGGGATTACCTCCTTAGCATACGGGGATTGGGACTCAAAAGTGTTGAGTGTGTCCGCCTTCTGACATTGCACCATGTAGCATTCCCGGTAAGTTACCTATTAAGTAGACCTCTGAAGATTTATGAATGTCGAAATTTCTGATGGTAGTAAATTGTGCTTGCAGGTTGATACCAATGTTGGTCGTATATGTGTAAGGCTGGGGTGGGTACCACTTCAACCGCTTCCGGAGTCTCTGCAATTGCATCTTCTAGAACTGTAAGCCTGCTTCTATTCTCTGTGAACATCAAAAATATGTTTTATATACTATGAAGCTTGTCCAAGGTAGATTACTCAAACTTCATTTCCCCTGATTATAGGTATCCAATGTTAGAGACTATTCAAAGATACCTTTGGCCTCGGCTGTGTAAACTTGACCAAGAGACATTGTAAGTTCATAAAACCTACTCCAGAGAACTTGTTCGCATTTAATTGCTTTCTTCTGATGTGATTAAACTAGAAACAGTCATGGTATTTTCGCCTCTGAATAGTAAGTATCATCACAGTAAACTACTAGATTCTAACGGTCATGATTATACAGGTATGAGCTGCATTATCAGATGATTACTTTCGGAAAGGTAACTACGTCAGCTTATCCAGAGAGCAGAGCTAATTTTCATGCTTACTGACAAGTTATTCGTTTCTTTTAATTTATTTATTTTCCCAATATCATGCAGGTTTTCTGTACTAAAAGTAAGCCAAATTGTAACGCATGTCCAATGAGAGGCGACTGCAGGCACTTCGCAAGTGCCTTTGCTAGGTTTGCTCCTAAATTCTCAAAGATCTTCTCAGCATTATAGTCGTTTTTTTTAGTATTCACAAAGTTAGTACGTCCGTCAATGAAATAGAAGAAATAGCCTGAAGATTAAAACGTCTTGCAACTTGTATGAGTTCTTATTATTAGTTAACGTTAGGCATTGTAGACACTCATGTCATGATCCCATTAAAATAACTATTATCATGTTAAAAGGATTTCTGTTGTTCTACAAATAAGACTAGATTTTGGCTACAGATCTAACCATGAGACTTCAACAACGCATCCTAAGAAATTTAAAATAATAGTCATTACTATACTGGACTAATGTTGCAGCTACGCAATAAATGAAAGCTCAATTGAATGATAATAGTTTTCCCAGCTAATTTAATTGTACTAGCATGAAATAGCAGCTTAGTCAATGGCCATGTTTATCTTTAGAAAACTATGAAGATACTTCATGCTTAAGTTTCTTCGTATGAAATAAAACATGGAACTATGTATGGTTTTGTTTTGTGAAGGGAGAAAAGATAACTTCGTTATCTGCTTTATCATGATCAACAAACAAAGATGCTAACATTTTATCTTCAATGTAGTGCTAGACTTGCTCTTCCAGGACCGGAGGAGAGAAGCTCACAGGCTGCAGCAAATCCTGCTGACTTGCACAGTGAGCAGCATGCTGTATACAGTTTGCTGCCCTTACCTCCAGCTGACGGGAGTAGCTACTCGAGAGATGTTCTTGTCAGAAATAGTGAACCAATTATTGAAGAGCCAGAAAGTCCGAAAGAAGAAAATGCAGATAGTTTAGAAAGAGAAATAGAAGATACCTTTTACGAAGATTCTGACGAAATTCCTACCATAAAGATCAACTTGCATGAGTTTACACAAAACATAGAAGAGTGCATCAAAGAAAGCAACAATGATCTCCAAACCGAGGATATTTCAAAGGCTTTAGTTGCTATTACTACAGAAGCTGCTTCAATCCCGCTGCCTAAGCTCAAGAATGTGAGCCGCCTCCGAACAGAGCATCAAGTGTACGTAATTTTCTTATCAATACTGACACCTCTTTTAATCTGGAGAGGAGTGCAAGGAAAGCAATACTAGTGTCGCCACTTGTTGTGTCCTCAATAGAAGTAGCAAAATTTCATATAGTTTACAATATCGACGTGGCAATTTGGAAGTTAACTAGGTTTTATTTTGTTGCAGCTATGAGATTCCGGACTTGCACATCCTTTTGAAACAGGTGAGCTATTTTGGTATCTCTTTAGCCTATTTAGAATTTAGAAACTTGATTTCTAAATTCTAATGCATATTTTACAGCTAGAGCTGGATGAAAGAGAATATGATGATCCATGCCCTTACCTCCTAGCAATACGGATGCCAGGCAAGAAAATATTGCCACTTAACGTCATAAGTTAATACTATCTAACTTCTATTTGACTTGATTGTTTGAGAAATATTCAGGTGATGTAGATCAATCAACTGAACTACCAGAAACATACTCCAGTTCTCAATGCACAAGCAAATCGTGCAACAAAGAGACAGGTTATGATTGTTGTCATGAACAAGAAAATCAAGCTCAATATGTTAAAGGCACAATTTTGGTAAGACAACTTTAACTTCGCATGGCAACTTGTGAATAGCTCTTGTTTCTTATCATGTTTGTACCTGACTAGGGACCAAAATATAATTGATGTATCTTCATTTGACTAGATCCAAAAAAATGAAAGTATTAATACTTCATATTAGTTGCGTCTCCTTTTCCCTCGGGTGTTGTTTGATGTTGGATAGAAATTTTACAGGACAATCAGGGTAAGAATCAATGTTGTATTGTAAGTAGAGTTGCAATAGTTACCAAGAGTATATAGTTTTCAATGCAAATGTCAGATTCAGACTATTGCACATGATAAAATTGGTATGCAAACCAAGGAGAGTGCTTACTGGCATATTTATGCCTCAAGCACTTAATGTAGTTCATACGCATATTGCATCATTATTTTATCTAATATTCGTGTAAACTACGCAAATCACATTGAAGGGCATAAATTATTGATAGAATTTGAGAAAAAAGTAAGCTTCCATGTAAAAAGAAGACAAGAATATGACATATCGTATTGCGCTAGTGTTAGTGTCATTTCATGGAAAATAAACAGTATCGCTCTCTGGTAAATAATTTAAAGTATCAACATGAACAGATACCTTGCCGAACAGCAATGAGGGGAAGCTTTCCACTTAATGGCACTTATTTCCAAGTTAATGAGGTAAATTTAGCATTACTTGTCATTCTGATTTAAATTCTAACAAATCATAGAAAATAGTAAAAGATGAATATGAATTTTCCTTTGTCTTAGTTATCCATAATAACTGCAAGTCATGCAGGTGTTTGCAGATCATCATTCTAGCCACAACCCCATTGATGTTCCGAGGAACTGGATATGGAACTTGAAAAGGCGAACTGTGTACTTTGGAACCTCAATACCAACAATATTTAGAGGTAAACTATCCCATTATATAATCAAGAAATAGGAAAATTTTGTGTTGAAGAAACACTGACAACTCTATATATCCAGGTCTAACAACAGAAGGCATACAACACTGCTTTTGGAGAGGTATGGAGCCTAAATTTTTACTCATTTCATCCTATTCTTTGCGGTAAAGATTATTTTAGCTGTTAACTCACCTTGATGGCCCTGGGAAGGAATGAAAACAAGGCACCGTAAAGTGAAAAAGATGTCCTATAACACTAAAGAAATTTTTCTTCCCCCCCCTTTTTTTCGGATGATTCCCTATAATTGCGTTAAATTAATATAGGCTAAATTGCACCAATAGTGGAACTATGAAGCGATGCTTTAGTTCTCGAACTTTAATTTGTTGTAATTTCTGGCTCAAACTTTCACAATTGTAGCAATCCAATCCCGTCCTTAAGCTCCGATGATGAAAAGCTTATGCAACAGTGACATGAGATTCCAATCACTGCCACATCATCAACCACAACCATTATGATGATGTGGTAATAATATGACAAACTAGTCAGAATTACTTTTCCTATTAGACCTTGACGTTACAGAATGTAGATTAGAATTACTCCCCCTATTTAGACTTTGACGTCCTCGTTAGATCACATATATAGATCAGAATTACTTTTCCTTGTTTGGACCTTGACGTCCTCGTCAGGTCCAAACTAGATCAGAGATATAGATCAGAATTACCAGACGATGTGAGATTCTAGAGGTGGCTCCCATCAACTCCATGGTGTAGCACTTTGTTCCACATAGCACTTGGCTCCCACACTTTCGGCTGGTATTCATCTCTGATATCATTTGTAACGCCCGATCCGCTAGCAATAATAACTCGTTGGGTCCATACCACCGATCCAAAATGCTTAAGCCCGGTTATTATTAATAGCGTGTCTGGTCTCTTATGTTCTCAATCAGAACTCTTTTTTTCATCCGATGTGAGATTATTGGGACTTTATGTAATCTGACATGTTTTACCTGTAAAGCTTTGATGAGAGAAAATAGTGCGAGTTTGTACAGGAGAAGTAGCAGTAGTGCATGCTGCCAAACGAGAGAAGCAAAAAACATAAAATTAAGTGGAAAACGAAAATGGAACTTCCGTTAATTGAAAATCTCTCTTCATGTAGCAAGCTTGGGTGGGACGACTATAAATATTAATCTACTCCTTGATGATGCCTGGTTTTGCAAAACAAAGCACCAAAGTTGGTTGATGCAATGATAGCTGTTATTTAGTTTGGTTTTGTTATTGATAGATATGAGAGGCACTCTGTACTTCTACTGAGTAAATCAAGTATTTCTACATTTGTACATACGACCGACATTTTGCGTTGTGGTGTTAGGCAGAGGCATGTTCCAAAAATATCTTCCATTAGATGTAAGCCACAGCTGAAACAAGTAGGATGATGCACTAATAAACTAATTCTTTCTTAAACTTCATTGGAAAATTTATCACCATTTTGCAGGATTTGTATGCGTACGAGGATTTGAGCGAAGTGTTCGGGCACCGAGGCCTTTGTGTGCAAAGTTGCACCTCGCAGCAAGCAAAGTACCGAAAAGCAAGAAGATGCCAACAAAGGAAAAGAGCTAGGCCGCGGAAAAATACAAAAAATTGGAACACCATATATATATATATATATATATATATATATATATATATATATATATATATATATATATATAGATGGTGGTGAATTTGCTGATTAAGAATTCAGTTGAAGTAACAAGTTGTACATATCAGTTTCTCTCCTCTGCAGTGACAAACCAACCCCTTGGTTAATTTTCTAGCTGGTTTAGAGGGATTTTACTTCAATCCACAGCATGATGCATTTTACATTATCTTGTGCTGTCGAAAAGAGCACTTTCTTTAGGGAAGAACAAAAGGCGCAGCAGTGCATGGAAACTGCGAAATCTGAGTCTAACAGGCTACGTACACTAGGAAGCGACTGATAAAAGGTACTAATGTTATTGATAAAAGGTAGTGATAAAAGGTACTAATGTTATTGCGGAATCTTTATTAGGGATCTGAGAGCACAAACTGATCTTTTATTTGTATCGTGACCAGTCCTTTTATTCTTTCACATTTCTTTTTCTTTTTTCTTTATACTGATTGATGATTGATTTTTTAGAATTTCTTTTAGAAATAATCTTATAAATTTTTATAATTGTAAAAAATAATCTTCTGAATTTTTTTTTTTTACAAAAATAGTCTTAAGCGGTGAATGGTTCACCGCTTTTAAATGCGGTGAACCATTCACCGCATTCATGAGTTTCCAGAAAATTTTAAGTCTTATGAAAGCGGTAAACCATTCACCGCTTTTAAAAGCGGTAAACCATTCACCGCTTTTAAAAGCCTTGAATGGTTCACCTTTTTTAATATTCACCGCTTAAGACTATTTTTTTTTTAAAAAAATTCAGAAGACTATTTTTACAATTATAAAAATTTAAGATCATTTCTAAAAAAAATTCTTTTATAACAGTATTTTACAGAGATGCGATTTACATTCTGTAAAATATTCTTATAAATATATATGAAATAATTAAAAGATTTACTTCTTATAAATTTTAATAATCTATAGATAGTGTATAATATAAATCAATCAACAATTTTTTTGATTAACAATATAACAAATAATTAAAAGATTTACTCGACAGAATAAAATTAACTATAAAAAAATTATTAAGGGTATTTTTATAAATCTATTATTTTCTTCTATTTAAATTAGATTTTAATAAATTTACATCCGCTTTTAAAAGCGTTGAATGGTTCACCGCTTTTAAACCATTCACAGCTTTTATAGGATTATGACAAATTTTGTAAATGCGGTGAATCATTCACCGCTTTTTAAGAAAACCGTGAATAATTCACCGTATTTAAATTTTTTAAATATTTTTTTAAAAAAATTATTTTTATAAAAACGATTGTCGGTAGGATTAGATCCGTAAATAACCCACGTGTCTGGCGGATGCGCCGTGGAAGTGTGCGCGAACATTGCGCATAGTGCGTTCCATTGAAATTGCGGCGAAATAAATAAATAAATAAATAAATAAATTTATAGATTAAAATAAATAAAATTAAAAAATAATTATAAATTCTGAAAGTAAAAATGTAAAATTTAAATAACTCTATAGCAACAGTAGGAAAAAACTCAGGAGCATAAATGCCATCATCACCTCGATCCTCGACGCTGCCACCTCCAGCAATGGCACCACCTCCAGTAACGGCAACAGCGATGACGGTCCAAGAAATTGACGTTGACTTAGAGTTTATAGGTGGGATTAAGGTGATCAGTAGTGCGATTAAGGTGAGTAGTGAAGGAGTCCGCACTTCGCAGCGGATAAAAAATATAAAAATAATTAATAATAATATAATATTAAATATTTTTGTGTGTATCTCATTTATCATATTAATTAAAAATCTTTTATTATTGGGGGTGAGAATAAGTCCGATGACGTCTTCATCGGCGAAGGTGATAGTAAAGGTGACGACAATCCCTTCTACCGCGGCAGAGGAGAGAAAAGATAAGTATTATGATGAATTAATTTAAAATAAAAATTATGGGCTTAAGCTTTTCGCTTAGCAAAAACTCGTGTTGTGCTCGCCTTTCTGCTCGAAGAGGACAAGCCTTACTCTTCGTTTGCTAGTTCGATCCTTCGCGCTTTATAACTAAGTGCAAAAAAAGAGAAAAGAGAAAAAAGTAGAGATTCCGCAGAAAAATTAAATACTCTCTTATTTAGAAAATAACAACTATAAGATACAACTCTCTCTTATTATTTTGGCCTTAACCAACTCTACTATTTATAGGCTCATGTACATAACTCACCCACTAATGTCTAAATTAAATATTCACTAAGTCTGCACTTAAGACACCCACTAATGTCTAAATTAAATACCCATTAAACCCACTATAATTTTGTGGGTTATTCATGACTCTTAGTATTCCTTGTTATTGATAGTATTGATGAAAAAGTTCATGACTCTTGGCATTCTTTGTTATTGATGGCATTAATGAATGAAAACTTAAAAATTTGATAGTGAAAAAATAAAAATCATATTGATGAAGGTGAAAAAAATCTTGTCACGTGGCTAAAAGTATTAAGGATTCATATATACTAATAAATAATTGAAGATGGAAGGAGGAGGAGGAGGAGGAGGAGATAGGGAGGATGGAGGAGGAGGAGGAGATAGGGAGTTACTGCCTAAGGGAGAAAAAATTCCAATTAACTTAGGCAGAAAAAATTTCAGTTAGAGTTAAGAAAATTTATGATAATTATACTTGAAAGTAAGTATATGCATTATTTGGAACAAAGAGACACTAAAAAACAGAGAAAATATGCGAAAAATATGAAGGGCCACTGAAAAAAAAAAAAAAAAAAAACAAAATAAGAAATAAATATCATGTCATCTAAAATAAGAAATGAATGTATGTCAATTTAAATAAAAAATGAATGTGATATCAGCTAAAAATTAAAAATTTATATATTTATATAAATAATTATAATAATAATAATTGTTTAGTATGAAATTAAAAGAAAAAAAAAAAACCAAAAAATTTAACCTACCCTCGTCTTTCTCCATGCTCAGGCAGAGCGCTCTCTCTCTTTCTGAGTGTGTTAAAGGGATTAACGGACTTTTTCTAAATAATTCTAAAAAATATTATAATTTGCTAAATGATCCTAAAAAAATATATTTTGCTAAATCTTTTTTTTTTACCAACTCAGTAAGGGAATTAAAAATTATTTTTTAAAAAAATAAATAAATCTTTCATTATTTTTAAAAATATAATAAATAATTTATCTGTCTGCGATATTGAATGACTCATCTCGCGCGGTTCATCTTTTTCGGGTTTTCGTGAGATGGTATTCACGATTCAGATGAATATTCATATATGGATGGGCATGTGGGTATCAGGTATTGCAAATCCGTGAATTGCAATAGACGCAAGCATCTATTGTTAATTATTCCCATGAGATTGGGGCATATTCGATTAAGAGACCTTTATAAGAATGATAGAATAAATCGTATCCTAATGATTGACCAAAGCATATAAGTGTATGTGTTAGGATTTAACTGGATTTGAAATTGACTAGATTCCAAGTATATGTGTTGGGAATTAGTCGACATTAAACTCTAATTATATCTGTTAGAGTTTAATTGGGTTCAATTGGCTCTAAGTATATGTTTTAGAGTCCAATTATATTTGATTCCACATTTGACGTGTGTTCCAAAGTGAAGATATGACCAAACCCCAAGGATATGTATTGAGGTGGGTCGGATTTGATTCTACTCGAAAGTAGAAAGTGGCTAAGTCCTATATGTATCAGGATTGGCTGAGTTTGATATGTTCTTCACTCTAGTTATATGTGCTAAAGTGAGAATTTGACTAAATCCTAAGTGTATGTATTAGGATTTGTCAAATTTCATTGATCTTTCACTCTAAATATGTGTGCCAGAGCAAAAGGTCGACTAACCCTAAGTATATGTATTAGGATCAGTTGAGTTGATTTGGTTTTCACTCTAGATATATGTACTAGAGTAAAAGGTTGACTAGACCCTAAATATATGTATTAGGGTTAGTCGAGTTGATTTGAATGAACTCTAAGTATATGTGTTAGAGCTCAATCGAATTGGATGTGGCTAAATTCTAAGTATATGATTTAGAATCTAGTCAGTTTGGATATAGTTTTGCCTTAATTATGTGTGTTAAGGCGATAGGATTGAATAGGTCTTGGGCTTTATTTATGGATTGGGTTGGGTTTTGGGTTTTATTTGTGGTTTGGAATGGGTTATCAGTTTTATTTGTGGATCGACTGAGTTTTGGGTTTTATTTGCAAGTGGACTTGATTCGGGGCCCGTATGTGGACTAGGCCTATGTCATATATGGACTGAATTTGGGACCCGTATATGGACGCTATATTATATGTGGACTGGATTCGAGACCCGTATGTTGACTGGGCCTATAATATATGTGGACTGGATTCGAGACCTGTATGTGGACTGGGCCTATAATATATGTGGACTAGATTCGAGACCCGTATGTGGACTGGACCTATAATATATGTGGACTGAATTCGGGACCCGTATGTGGACTGGACCTATATTATATGTGGACTGAATTCGGGACCCGTATGTGGACTGGACCTATATTATATGTGAACTGGATTCGGGGCAGTATGTGGACTGGGCCTTATTTTCATATGAATAAATTCGAGGCCTGTATATGAAGTGAGCATTATTTAATAAATGATTGGATTCATTTATTAGGCCTCTTTGAATTGGACTTGGGCTCCAAGTTGATTATGGCTCATTTGAATTTTGTTTGAAATCGACTCTGAATTCAAAGAAATTTTCATTTATTTCGATATCCCCTTTTATTTTTATTTGATTTGGGTCCGAAGAATTTTTTTTTTTTTTTTAAATAATTTGGGGTATGAAAAAATTCTCGTTATTTTATTTTGATTTGCGGTCCGAAAAAATCTCTTTTTTTTTTTAAATAATTTGGGGTCGAAGAAATTCCCGTTAATTTATCTTGGTTTGGGGTCCGAAGAAATCCAATTTTTAAAATAATTCGGGATCTGAAGAAATCTCTGTTATTTTTATTTTGATTTGGGGTCTGAGGAAATCCCCGTTATTTTATTTTGATTTGGAGTCCGAAGAAATTTCTTTTTTAAAATAATTTGGGGTTCGAAAAAATCCCCGTTATTTTTATTTTAATTTGGGGCCCGAATAAATCCCTTTTTAAAATAATTTGGTGTCCGAAGAAATCTCTGTTATTTTATTTTGATTTGGGGTCCGATGAAATCCCCTTTTAATTGAGCCTAAATCCGGGTGTCCGAAGAAATCACCCAAACCGGCTTGGAACGAGCCTAAATCCGAGTGTCCGAAGAAATCACCCGAATCGGCCTGGAACGAGCCTAAATTCGGGTGTCCTAAGAAATCTCCCGAACTGGCTTTATTAAACTTCTGTGATGCTTTTTTTAAAAAATATTTATTTATTTATTTATTTATTTTGGTGCGTTGGTGGCGATGTTGGTGATGTTGATTGACGGCTTCGAATGGGAGTGGAGAGGTCTGAAGAAACGAAGGATCAATGATCTTCTTCCCCTCTTCCATCGAAGACATCAACATGAAATTAGATGGTTGGTGATGATTGACGGCTTCGAATGGGGTGGAGAGGTCCGAAGAAACGGAGGATCAATGATCCTCCTCCCCTCTTCCATCGAAGGCGTCAACATGGGGATTAGGTGGTTGCATGGTGATTGGCGGCTTTGAATGGGGGTGGAGAGGTTCGAAGAAACGAAGGATCAATGATCCTCATCCCCTCTTCCATCGAAGACGTCAATATGGAATTGGGTGGTTGGCGAGGATGACGAGGTAACAGCGATGATGATGAGGTAACGACGAGGATGATGAGGATGGCGATGGCGATGTTGGGGTGGTTGGCGAGGATGACGAGGTAACGGTGAGGATGATAAGGATGGCAATGGGTACGACCGACATAATTTTATTTTATTATTTTTTTTATTTTTATTTTATCTGAGAAGATACGATCGGAGATGTTGACGAAGTCGAAGATGTTGACGAAGTCGAAGATGTGGGAATTGGAAATATACGATATATGGTGCAATCTGGGAGGAGGTTGTGTATTTTTTTTTTTTTTGGATGTTGCATTGTAGGAATTGAAAATATACGATATGTGGTGAAATTTGGGAGGAGGTTGTGTTTTTTTTGGATGTTGCGTTGTGGGAATTGGAAATATACGATATATGGTGGAATTTGGGAGGAGGTTGTGTCTTTTTGTGATGGGATGTTACGTTTTTCTCATTCAGACAAGAAATTTTTTTTTTTTCTTTCTATTTTCTTTATTTATAATAGGGAGTCAGAGAGTCGGAGAGAGATGTCACGTGGGCTTTGTTGGGATTAGTTAATGGATTAGCGAGGAATGTAGTTTCGTTGAGGGAAAGACGTGTGTGGAAATATGGGTTTGTTGAGGAAAAGAGAAGGTTCAAATTTGAATACGTTGAGGAAATTACTATATCCAAATTTTAAATTTTAAATTTTAAAATTGAATATGTTTAAATTTCAAAATTGGACGGTTATGTACAAATTTCAATATGTTAAGGGAATATGGTTATATTCAAATTTTAAATTTTAAATTTCAAAATTGAATATATTCAAATTTCAAAATTGAATATATTCACATTTTAAATTTCAAAATTGACCCTTTGAATTATACTATTCAACCAACCACTCACTAAACCCTAGGGGACTAATATCATCCTAACCGCACATCGCTTAATCCAACGGCTAAAAACTTGATAGCACCAATGACTTGGTTCTATCGATAGTATAGTAACATATATATATATATATATATATATATATATATATATATATATATATATATATATATATATATATATATATATAGTCCAGCTACTGTACTCTAATGAGTAAAACCTCTTCATACTCATAAGTTTTCAACCCTTGGATTAAGAAATGTTGTAGTACCCGAGAAATTTAAATTTGAATTTGAAGAATTCAAATGGGAATGTGAATGAGAAAATACAAAGTTAAACCTAAATGGTTGTATACCGGTGTGCAAATTGCACAGTTTTCGAAGCACTATTTCTGCCTTTCAGATCCGAGTTTAATCTAAAAAATTTGAAATCACTAGTGCGACCGTCTCGTCGAATCGATCGAAAATGGTATAGAAAGATTTTTGATCCGACGGTCAGATCATCCAGAAATCAGAGAAGAAGCTGGTGGGGCCCACGACTTAAGTCGTGAATAGTAACCCCTGATTTAATTTTTCGCCGAGCGAACATTGACCGATTCACTGTCTGGAGTCCGAATCTAACGATCCAGATAGTCGATTTGAATGGTATCAACGTTCTGAGTGCAATGGCGCTGACGAAATTTGTGTTTGACGACTCTAAAGCATCGTAAAGCATGCTACATAGTATAAATCCACTGTATTTAATGGATTTCAAATTTTTAGAGGATCGAATTCAGCAAAGCAAAATTGCTACTCAATAGGTTTCGTCGATCCGGATGTCGTGGTGCTGTCCGTTTTTCGATTTGACCACTGTATCATCTCGAAATGCGTGAAATATGGTAAAATTTACTGTATTTTTGGTGTAAACTCAATATTTTATGCACCATGTTTAGGGAAACTTGGTGTAGAAGGTCTATTGTGCAAGATGGATCTACAATAGGGGTCTTAGTGCAATGGGTGATGTGTTGAAGGTGTGAAATGCAATTAAACCACTCTAAATAGAACTATACAGTTCACTTCTCTAGTGTAGAGAGTTAGGGGCAGTTGTAACTACTTGTCCACGACCCCCACTCCCCTCTGCCACGAACTCCATGCTTCAGAACCGCTCCCTTCATTGGGTGTTGCTTGGAGAAGGTGGAAACACCATTTACTTGCATTGATGTTGATTTGTGGAATCCAGAGTTCTTGGTTGCACCCAGCCAGTTGTGAAGAGTTCCTAAGTCTTCTCTGCTCTCTCCCCGAGCCCAGCATCACAGGCTGCCGTGCCTGGTCACCGGAAAAGCAAGATATTTCAAGAAAATTCTTGATCTCGGGGTGTGGTGGAGTGAGGCTTCACCAAGTTGGTTGGGACTGCTTCCAGAGCATCCAGAGGACCTCTGCTATCTCCAGAAGTGAGCCCAGGTGGTCCTGCTCACTGCCGTGGCCGCACGACGCTGGGAAGGGAAATCCAGCTTCTACTCTTCTTCTCCAACTCCGGCAAAGGTGAGTCTTCAGTTCCCTTGGTATCTAGGCCATAAGAATATTGGAAGTCGACTCTTAAGAGTCATTAGATGCTCCTTGTCAAGCCCTAGCCCTCGAGATGGTCCCGGTTGCCGGTGGGAGAAAACTTCTCGCCGGAAACCTAGTTGCTCCGCCGTGGTCGGGTGTTGCTATCAGTGGCTCAAACGCAGAACTAAAATCATGGGCTTGGACTGTAGGTCTCAAGGATCATCTCCACCAAAATTGGTAGAGTTTGGTCAAGTGTGCGCGTCAAAAACCCAAACCCTAGTTTTCGGGTTATTGCACCGGCCGAGCTTGTTGCTCCGGCGCCGGCGTCGTTCCCCACCTTCGGCCGAGTGGTCGAGAAGCTTTATGGGACCATTTAAAGTCCACACATGCCTTTGCATGGCAACCATGCAGACCGAGGAGGGATCTACCATTGTTGGCCCGAGCTCGAGCCCAACAATGGCAGCCTGCCGTGCATAGCCCGCCGACGGTCATGGCTTGCCCAGACCATCTCTATGTGATCTTAGGAAGCTGTTGGTGCTGTCCTTTGCACCTCAAAGCCTTTTGTTACAAAGTTACCATTGATGAAGCTCAAGCTTGGCCGAGCTGCTCCACCGCCGCCGCCGCCGTGTCCTGTCGCCGAGCACGGGTCCAGATGGGTTTACGGGGATAAGATGCACCTGTTGGTGCTATTGCTTGAGGCCCAGAACCCAGAAATAGCAAAATACCATTTTTGGTCTTTGAAGCTTCATCTTCCTCATTTTCTTATTCTTGTTTCTCGGCAACCCGAGTGAGCATGATGGCCCAAACTGGATGGAAATGTTTCTGCTGCCAGGTAGAACAATTCCATCCATGTTGGAAGCCCCCAGATTCCAGCCATGCAAAGATGCAGCTTGGAAATTTGTAAGCTTGTGTATTAACAAAGATGCCCACCAGGTGTTTGTTGAAATGCCTCAAAGAACCTGAATCTTGTTTTGGCCACTGTTGTGCATCCAGAAAGGCACCAGATAACTCCACTTTATTCCCTGAGCTTGGTGCTCACTTTAAAACCAAAAATGGTTGGGTGAATTGAAAGTTCTCAAATATCAAGCCCAAGTTGAGAGCTTGGTTGCTAACTGCACTGTCCCAGCAGCTTTATAGCTTTGTTAGGGCAAGCTTCTGTGTTCTTACCATCCTCTTAGCTTGATGCTCACCTCAGACCAAATTTGGACTGAAGGGATTGGTGATTCTAGTATGCCAAGCCCTAATAGACACTTGTTGCTTCTTATACTGTTCCAGCAGCTATGGGGCTGCACTAAGGTGAGCCTCTGAGTTTATTCAACCCACTGAGCATGATGCTCAACCTAAATTTGGGTTTGGTCAAGTGTGTATATGAGAATTGGCAACTTGAGCCTAATTGCAAAGTATATGTTGACCCGAAGTTGTTCTCGGATTCCCCGCTGCTCCCAAATGGTGAGCACGGCGTTCAGTATGTCGAGGCCCACCTACAGGTGCCCTCGGTTCAGTTTGGAGATGTGTGGTTGTGAAGTAATTGCAAAAACTTGAGTTTTTGGAGGGTTTTTATGCAATTTTGGGGAACCCTAGGGGTCTAATTGCAATTGTAGCCTCATGGGCTGTTTTGGGCTGTGCACCCATGATTTGTAAACCCTTTGTTGGTGATCCAAAGACTTTCGTTGAGCGGGAATTGGATCTTGGGACTTCAGCGAAGTTCCCCGTATAGCTTGTCTGCACTCAGTGAGTCTATGGGTTGGATATGAGAGAAAGTCTATTATTGACTTGTATCTATTATTCAGGTACCAGCAGTCAGCCGCTAGCCAGTAAGCTTCCCAGCAGATTTCAGGATCGCTTGTGTTGAGGTGGGTTTATCTTCGGTCCGGGCTTTATCATTTCGGCACTACGGGTACCGTGGTAAGAAGGACCCCTGTTTTGTTGATATCTTTGATCCCACAGATGAGCCTTTCGTTATGCTTATTATTTCCAGCATTGATTAATATATCTGGACATATGTCTTATACTCTATTCTTCACTGCATGTTTAGAATAGGAGTACTAGTTTTAGCACTTGGCATGATTTACATCAGTATCGATATCCCAGTGGGGATCCACTCGGCTTCTCGCCGACTGTCCGGTCTACCGACCGTGAATTGAGATTCAGCATTATGATTGCTATTGAGTTTTTACTTGCTTATTACTACTTGCTTGCATTCCAACTTTTAATCCTTATATCTATATAGCTAAGATTCCACAGATGAGCTTCCCTTTATACATTTTACTTCCAGTATCAATAGATATATATCTGGACATATGTCATGCCTGATTGGTCATCAATTCTGTTTATATACTGCATGTTAGAATAGGAGTTCAGTTTCAGTATACAGTTTCTATTATATAGCTTCTGTTATACAGTTTCAGTTATACTGCATCAGTTAAGATTACAGCTTTCAGCATCCTTAGTGGGATTTTTCCGGCTTGTAGCCGATGGTTTGGTCGTTGGACCGCGAGTTTGAGCATCAGCATTACGATTGCCAGAGCACTAGCTTTTCATTCACGATCGCAGTGGGTCTGATCCCCCACAATCCGTTCTTTACCGGTAAAGAGGTCGTCACATAGACCCGTGAGCCTGGTGAGGTTATGATAACGTGTTTAGTGACCAACAGTGGCAATTGCCTGAGGTCCTGCTCTGTGGCAGCTTAGCCTGAGGTCCTAGTGTCCAACAGTGGCATGGATTGGGTACTTATTGTTATTCAGAACTTCCAGTTTACAGCTTTGTTGTAACAACCCGACCCACTAGCAATAATAACTCGTTGGGCCCAACCCACAGCCTAAAATGCTTAAGCCCAGTTATTATTACTAGTGTCCATGTCTCCTATAAACCCAATGACAATTCCATTCACATCCGATGTGGGACTATTGGTGGCGTCACAAACTCCTCCCGTTTAGGCCTGACGTCCTCGTCAGCCCAAACACACACACAGCAGCCCAAGATCACCAGGTGATGTGACACTCGTCTCGCTAGCCCTGTCATCTAGACCCAGGCTCAGCCGAGACTCTCCGCACACTTCCGGTTGGTTATTGGCTTTGATACCAAATGTAACGACCCTGCTCACTAGCAATAATAACTCGTTGGGCCCAAACTAAAACCCAAAATGCTTAAGCCCAGTTATTATTAATAGTGTCCATATCTCATATAAACCCAATCACAATTCCAACCACATCCGATGTGGGACTATTAGGGGCGTCACAGACTCCCCCGTTTAGGCCTGACGTCCTCGTCAGCCCAAACACACACACAGCAGCCCAAGATCACCAGGTGATGTGAGACTTGTCTCGCTAGCCCTGTCATCTAGACCCAGGCTCAGCCGAGACTCGCCGCATACTTCTGACTGGTTATTGGCTCTGATACCAAATATAATGACCCGGCCCACTAGTAATAATAACTGGGCTTAAGCATTTTGGGCTGTGGTTTGAGCCCAATGAGTTATTATTGCTAGTGGGCCAGGTCATTATATTTGGCATCAGAGCCAATAACCAGCCGGAAGTATGCGGCGAGTCTCGGCTGAGCCTGGGTCTAGATGACAGGGTTAGCGAGACAAGTCTCACATCGCCTGGTGATCTTGGGCTGCTGTGTGTGTGTGTTTGGGCTG